>JAOEGS010020968.1:36702-77001 GCA_025447755.1 Corythornis vintsioides | reverse complement strand
CCGTGCGGGGGGGCGAGCAGGGTGGGCGCGGGGAGGGGGTCCGGGGCGCGATCGGGAGAACTGGGCTTCCCTCCCTCCCTCCCTCCCTCCCTCCCTCCCTCCCTCCCTCCCTCTCAGCCTTCTCAGAAATGCAGAAATTCCTGGCATCTCTTGTTTGTTTTCCAAGCCAACGATTACTTCTCATTGCCCTGGTAAATATCAACTGCTCTGATGTGAAATGAGCAGCATCTCAAGGGCTTGGGACTACACCAACTCTGTCTTTCTGATGCCATTCAACAGCTTCTCCCCTTAAATGGGACTGCAGACCTGCCTCTGACAGTTTTGAGAGCCCTCCAAGACACTGATAACTTGGAAAACCCACTCCATATAGTTCTGCTGCACTACTGCTTTTTCTCAATCTCACTGACCCAAGCAGGCGTTCTGGAGCTGGAAGCTGGTGCTGAGTCTTGGCCTGTCTGCAGAGATAGCCCTGGGAACACGGGCAGAGAGGAGCAGAGCAGCTGGTTTAGGCAGCAGGGTACAGGGTGTTGGTGCCAGGCTGGGGTGAGGGGGACAAACCATCAGCAGAGAGTCAGGAAGCTTCTGGTTTTGCTAAATTGATGTTTTCTGTTTTGTTTTTCATCACACATCAGGTCCAGCTCCAGTGTTCCATCTCCCCTCATCTCTTTCCCTCAGGCAACTCTCTAATCTCTTTGACGTGCACATTCTGTCTAGTGGCTTTTCTTTACAAATGTCTTTTGTGTTTTGATTCCCCTCCTTTGTGTGTGGATTCCTTCCTTTTCTTTCTGCTGTCCTGGTTGTGCTCGCTGGCTGGATCGTGTAATGCTATTAGATTGGGATAATCCAGCTCGGGCTATCTGTGGGACTGTCTCTGAAGATTAGTGAAGCCCGGTGTTATGGGCTAGATGAAGTGAACTGGTCAGAAGGGCTCCTCTGGCAGACTGGAGACTCAGGAAAATGAGGCAGATTTTCATTAGCCAGATTGGAGTGTAATGTCTGGCAGTTTACTTGGGCCCAGTTGGGATCCGTGTGCCCCGAGGAGACAGTGTGGTTACCTCTCACCCAGTTCACTCGTGCCAGGCTGGGCAGAAGTGCAATCAGCTCAGTGCCCGTGCAGCAGGGTGCCTGTGCAGCACGTTTGGTTTATTCTTTGGTAATGAGTTGGATTTTGTGAGTGGTTTACAGCTGGAGGGTCAGCTGGGAATTTGAATTTTCTTAACTGAGCCTTGCCAAGAACTTCCCATTTTAATGCTGCCTGAGAGAGTGGTGCCTGAAACCTGCTCTGGTCAGACCTACAGACTTAATTGGAGTCTCAGTGTACCCACTCTGTTATGAAAGAAGCATAAAGCCCTTGTCTGCTGTTTTGTCCTGTTAATATCCTCTGTGTGCTGGTCACCTGTGGTGGTGGAGGCTGCCTGGGAGAGGACAGCAGGCTGCTCTACCAATAGCCTCTGGGAGGGCACAGAAGTGTGTTTGTCCCCCTCCCGTGTGGTGCTGGGCCCCTCTGCAGTGAGCTCTGGGGCCTTTGGTGGGCTCCTGAGAGCAGATTAGGGAGCAGCAGGGCTGGGGGGTGGCCTGTGCCTGGCAGGCTGCTCTGGGGAGGGGAGTCGCAGTCCCCTGCACTGAGATCCCCTTTCTGAATCTCTTTGCAGGTGTGGAATGTGCTGTTAACATCAATGAGTGTGAGGAGGGTCCCTGCAAGAACGGAGCTGTCTGTGAGGATGGCATTGCTGACTACACCTGCCACTGTGCCCCTAGCCAGGAGGGCATTGTATGGGGAGGGAAGAACTGCTCTGTCAAGCTCACCGGGTGCCAGACGCACGACTGCCAAAACGAGGCCTTGTGCATCCCGACCTACCAAGCCGAGAGCCACGGCCACCGCTGCCAGTGCCAGCCTGGTTTCTATGATGCCACCTGCTCCACACCGACGACCTTCTCCTTCGCTTCCAGAGGCTATCTGCTCATTGAGCTGCCCATGCACAATCAGAGCAGGAGGGACGCAGCAGAGCAGCCTGCCAGCGTGTCCCTCCGCTTCCGAACCACCCTGCCCGGCGCTATCCTTTTCTACCGGGGCCACGCGGCCGAGCACTTGTTCCTGGAGCTCTCTGGTGGCTTCCTGCACGCGGGACTGCAGCGGGAGGGTGTCGGCCGCGCGCTGCTCCTGGAGGGGCCGCGGGTGGATGATGGCCAGTGGCATCAGGCTGAAGTGGTTCTGCACCACACGCTGGAGCTGAAGCTCTGGCACCGCTCGTGCGAGGCGGGCGTGTGCCTGCGGAGCTCTCCCCTCCCCCGCGGCCCTGCGCCCGTCCCACAGCCCTTCCCGAGCATCTACGTTGGAGGCGCCGAGGATGCGCTGGCCAACGCCACCCAGAGCCGGCAGGGCTTCGTGGGCTGCCTGCAGGACCTCCAGGTGGACGCTGCAGCGGTGCTCCCGGGGCACCTGCCTCTGGGCGAGGCCTCCCCAGCAGAGCGGGGCTGCGAGCGGACAGAGTGGTGCCTCTCCCAGCCCTGCTGGCACGGAGGGCTGTGTGTGGACCTTTGGACGACCTTCAGGTGCGACTGTTCCAGGCCCTACGGAGGCCCCACTTGCACAGATGGTAAGTGGCACCTCAGGTGTCTGCCAGCTCCCCTTGGCATCCGTGCCTCGCAGGTGCTGGACGAGCTCTGGAAGCAGCATTTCCTACTGCAGTGCTCAGACAATGAAAGCAAAACGCTCTGTAACTAGAGTTCTCCCTGATCCCTTTTCTGTCACTTGCTCCTGCAGGAACGAGGTCAGTTCCATGGTGCAGATGTTGTTCCTCGTTGAGCCACAGGCTCAGACTTCATCTCTGTAGCAGCTTCTTGTGAATGCAGGAGAGGGGGAAGTTGTTTCACTGTGAAAAGTGGATCTTGAGCTCCTGAGCTGAGGACAAATACAAATGTGCTGCTTTATAGAGAAAACACAGGAAGCTCTTTGACAATTTTGAGTTAAAGTCATATCTGTTTGGGTTTTTATTGTTCCTGCAAGGCTTATATTAATATTTTTCTAGTTTTTGTTTCACTCCTGAGCCCTAAACATGGCAAGTGTGAAATTGTTCTGCTATTACCAAATTTCTCATTTTTAAAAGCAACTTTGTAGCTTAAAATCGAGTGAATCTGCTAGATCTGTATTCCCCTCTTCTGCTGCTTGAATTCATGCCCTCCAGATAAAGCAAGAACACATTTACTACTTAATTTCTCAGACCTGTGTGGGGAGGGAGCACAACTATCCTGCCTGGTGTTGAAAATACAGGGAAGAAAGTTCTTACCCCGTTCACAGGGAGCTGCAGTTGAGAACATCCTTGTGCTGGCTGCATTGGCTGCATTCCCCCTCTCACTGAGCTGACTTGGGTTTCTTTTCTCTTCCAGAGCGCCCAGCAGCAACATTTGGCCTGGAGAACTCCACCAGCTTTGCCTCTTTCAGCCTTCCTGACAGCCTTGGTACAAACTTCAACATCTCCTTCTTCCTTCGTAGCCGGAAAGCTCAGGGGTTGTTACTGCAAATCAGCAACACAACCCACCCCTGCCTCACCGTGTACTTGGAGAATGGCCAGCTGAAGATAGAGGTGCTGTCTGCTGGTCCTGTGACCTTTCCAGAAAGTCTAGTTGATGGGAGAAGACACTTGGTAGCTCTGTCTTTCCAGGGAGGGACTGTTGGTGCTCAGCAATCAGACAGATACCTGGAGCTGGGACAGCTCCTAGCACCCCCTCTTCTGGCTGGCTATGAAGTGTATGTTGGTGGGCACCCGAACCCGGACAGTGCTGAGCCCTGGGGAGGTTCTTTTAAAGGCTGTTTGCAAGACATCCAGCTGAACAGCCACCAAATACAGTTCTTTCAGGATGAGAACTACAGTCTGCCAGAGGAATTCAACAGGACTCTGAGTGGTAACCTCGTGAACGGCTGCATCTCTGATGACACCTGCAAGGTAGGATGTCTCTGTTGTCTTGCGTGGGTGCAGTTGGTGATAGTTCTGTGATTACAGAGGAGTTTGACTCTTGCTGATACATGAAAAACTTCTGATCTGCTGCTGAAGGACACAGGGTCCCACACACTCCCACTTCAGTCACCATCTGACACCATCCGAGCACCATGTTTCCTGTAGCTCCCCTGTAGTTTTGGTAGCTCACAGAGCTTGGGCAGTCCTGCTCTGGTGCTGCCCACCTCACCTGCTCTCCAGACTCCACCTTCTAACCAGGATCTTTCCCAGCTCCCCTCTTTGTCCCATTTCCATTGCACAACAACCCCTTCCCCAGGAGTTCATCACTTCCACAGACACAGTTCAGTGAACTGTCTCCAGGTGCCCTTAGATCAGAAGTTGTCTCTCCTGCATGCCAGTGTGGAGGGGGGTAGGATCCTCCCTAATCATGCCTCCCTGAAGCCTGTGCTGCTGGAAAGTATTGTCACACCTCTGGTGTTAGGTGTGTCCTTCCAGTGACTGAACTTTGTGAGCTTCTCAGGGGCTTTGCAGCTTGTCTCACCCATTTCTCACCTTTGCTTTTGTGCTTTGTTCTTTTCCAAATTGGAGGAGCTCTGCCTGGGGAGTTTCTGTTGATCAGCAGCACACAGGGCAAGGCCGAGTCTTAGGAATTTCTTGTACTGAGACCCTTGTGCTTCCTCTGCTATTTTAATTACCCTTCTTTCTCCATCCAAGCTGCTCCTACTCATTGTCACGTTTGCTTCTACCCTGTTCTCTCAGATCCAAAGATGAATGACACTGCTCCTAAATTCTGCTGTTCTGTTTTTCAGTCTGAGCCATGTCAGAATGGTGGCAGATGCATTGTCACTTGGAATGATTTCCATTGCAGCTGTCCAGCAAATTTCACTGGGAAATTTTGTGAAGAGAGAGTCTGGTGTGAGAGTGACCCATGTCCTGAAGCTACCACCTGCATAGATGTTCCAGCAGGATATGTGTGTAAGTGCTGTACCCTGCTATGTCTTGGTGACATCCCTGACATTCACTGCCCACTAGCACTGTTCTAGTTTGAGCTGTTGCAGTCAACACACACACTGCATAAGGAAAGGGAAGGGTGCCAGGTACACCCCCTGCAGGCAGGATGCTCCCTGTGGATTGACACTGGCTTGTGATAGAGAGGGGACTACTTTGAGCTGATCAGAGAGGAGCCTGTCCATGGCCATGGAGGGATTTCCCACCTTATTACCAGTGCAGCACAAGGACCATCCTGCTCTCTGCAATGTTCAGCCATTTCTAGAGTCCATTTCACCAAGTAGGACCCAATTAAGTCTTGCAAACAGGTCTAAGTTTCCTCCTGAGACTGAACCCTGGGGAGTTAGCTAATGATGCCCTGCTGTGGAGGGAGTGCTGTCTGGTGGCTGGAAAGTGTCCTGGCACTGAGGCTGTTGGGGTGTTCCCAGCTCTGCCAATGGCTGCCTCAGCAGTTCTGTGTCTCTTACTTTCCTGACTTATATTTTAGTTTTTCTGTCAGTAGAAGGGGAGCAGTTACATTTATGTGCAGTGCTGTGGGACTGATGAGTAAGAATCGCTGCACAGGAGCTGGGTGTTATTGTCAGAGGTGCAGCTGTAAACAGGAAGAGCTTTAAGGCTGCCAGCAGCTAGGCCTGTAATCCTGCTCACACTAAGCCTGTGGGATTCTTAGGGGAGAAGCTGCCAGGAGTTTGCCATTGGTCTGCCTCAAACACGATGCCAATTGTCTTCAAATCCCTTACACTCTGCCCCTTTATTTATAGGTCTGGCTAATGCAACGTTTGATAATGGTGCCGCCGTTGAGTTTACCACCAACACATCGGTGACCAGGACTCTGAGCAGCCTCCACGTGGATTTCAGGACTAGGGATGAAGATGCTGTTTTGCTTCGGGCTGTGGAGGAGGTGGATTCCCTCCAGGTAGCCATTAAGAACTCCTCCCTGCTCGTCGGCATCAGGAGCGGGAACGGCATCGAGGGCGTCAGCTTCCTGAGTCCGGCGGCCGTGGCGGACGGCGCCTGGCACACGGTCTCCGTGGCCATGGCAGAGCCAGCTGCTCCCTCTTCCAGATGGCTGGTGCGTTTGGATGGCTCCGTCAACGTGACGCTGCCGGGGAGCGCTGGCAACCTGGACTTCCTAAAGAGCAGCGCCCCGGTTGTCGTGGCCGAAAACTTCACCGGCTGCCTGGGGCAAGTGCGGATAGGGGGGATCCACCTGCCCTTCTCCGCTCCCGTCCCGTACCCGCAGCCGGAGCAGTTCCGGCAGTCCCGCGGCGGGGCCGTCCAGCTGGGCTGCACGGGGGCTGCCGTTTGCTCCTCCAGCCCCTGCCTCAACGCCGGCACCTGCGAGGACCTGTTCAACTCCTTCCGCTGCGCCTGCGGCGCCGGCTGGGCGGGGCCGCTCTGCGAGGCCGACGTCGACGAGTGCCAGTCCGGCCCCTGTGTCCACGGGGACTGTGTGGATGCAGTGGCAGATTTCCAGTGCGAGTGCTTCCGGGGCTTCATCGGGAAGAGGTGCGACATCAACGTCGACGACTGCGTGCGGCACCAGTGCCGCAACGGGGCCACCTGCGTCGACGGGGTCTACGGCTACTCCTGCAGGTGCCCCCCCCAGTACTCGGGGCCTCGCTGCGAGTAAGTCCCTGCTTGGTTTGCTGCAGGGCTCTGAGGAGCCCCAGATAAACGGGACTTTTATTTGGGACACTTGGGGAAAACTTTTCACTGCGGGTGTCTGGTAGGTTGAGCACCTGAATTCTGATGGGAAGCAGGAGGTGCTGTCCCGCTCCAAATCCTCTCTGAAGGGGGCTCAGCCTCATACAGGATGAGGATTGTTCCTTTTTCGGGGGTTTACCCCATGCTGCATTTCAGAGCTGTCTGAAGTTCAGGTGCTGTAGAAAGTTGTCACTACCCTCTTCATTCCCCATCTTCCACAGGATCTGACCCCCCTCTGGAGTATCCCTTTGTTGATTTAAAACAGCAAACAAAAGAACCCTCTGGCCTCCTGGTGTGAAAGGAGCCCCCAGAGGCTGAGTCCTGAAGTATCCAGTTCACTGAGTGTCCTGGAGGGGTAGAAATGGTCCCAGTGCAGATGCAGGTCCCCATGGAAGAGTGCAGAAGAGGGATCATCTCTGCTGAGAAGCTGCTTTATCCAGCCTTTGGTGCAGGGTGCTGGGTACTCAGCCCCCAGTTCCCAGCCGATACTAGGCCTGCCTGTCAGTGCTGATGAAGGTGCCATAGCTCCTGCCTCTGCAGAAACTCACCTTTGCCTGGCAAATATTTTCCTGGAATATTAGATAAAAACGCATAAGCCCTCCTAGACTGATTAACAGCATTCCCCCAGCCAAGGCCTTGCTTGTATTTTGTGGCACTGGTCTTAAGGCTAAGGGTGTTGTTTCTGTGCATTGCTTAAGAAATGTCAGAGTGTCCTGCTCCTTATCAAACGTGTGCTGGGAGAAAAAGGGGGTTTTCTGTCACCTCTCAGCCTGTACTGATGAGCAGTGCACATTTCAGGATCAAGGAGCTCACGTAAGATTTGTTGGGAACCCATCAGTACGGAGTCAGGAGGAGGGCTGGGTTGGGGGGTCTGTTTCTCTCTGATAAGGTCTGTGTTTATAGCATGGGTCAGTCTGGAAAAATCCAGCATATTTGAGTCACAAAGGTATGTCTCCTGCTGGTGAAGGAAGCAGGGATCAGCATGTTACTTAGCCCTCCATCTGCTTGTGCCTGTTCAAACTGAATGTTGAGATAGACACTTACGGGGCTGAGCTTCAGGTATCTGATCTACCCGGGTCGAGTTTCCTGTTGTTCTGACTTCATTCTGGTGTGGGCACTTACCTGGTGCCTTCACTGTCCTTTCTGGGCCCAGCTGTGCTCCAGATTGATTTTCCAACAGTATCCTGTCTGTCTTTTCATCAGCAAGAATAGGAACTACATGAGAGTCTCCCCTGAGCCTGAGGACACTTTTACCTTCCCCCAAACCTCTAAAATCTGCCTCTTGCTTTTCCCAGGTGGCCGTTCCCACCTCAGCAGTGTGGGAAGAACTTCACCTGTCTGAACGGCGGCAAGTGCATCAGCGAGAGCTGGGGAGCCAACTGCTCGTGCAAGCCGGGCTTCACTGGAAGGAAGTGAGTGCTCTCTTCTGCTGCCTGCAGAGGATCTTGCTCTTGGCTCAGTGGGATACCTGAGCAGGCTCAGATGCTGCATCCTTTTGCCATTCAGACAGCAGCTCCAAACCTGTAAACTGGGGGTGATTTTCTGCAGAGACAGGCTTGAGCCAACCCCACTGCCAGTAGCAATTGTGGCAGCACCAACTGCAGCCAGTTCTTGTCCCCATGAGAATTCATTAACTGTGCCAGAGACCCTGAGTGGCTTCAGTCACACAGAAATGATAAGAGGATGGGTATCAGTGGGTAAAAATTTTGATGCTGTTGGACCTGGAGAAAGTACCTGAAAATGCAGCAGGAACATCTCAACTAACTTTGGCTTTTGTAGGCTGTGATTCTGTGGCACAAGAACACATGAGAGAAACTTCACTTAATTCTAATAAACTTTTCCTTTCCAGTTGTCAGATAAATATCAACAAGTGTGACCCCAACCCTTGCCAGAACGGAGGCACGTGTCAAGACTCGGAGAACAAGTACGAGTGTCTGTGCAGTGCCAGCTACACGGGCGAGCGCTGTGACATTAACGTAAGCACCTCCCTTCCCGAGCCGCTGGCTCCGCCTCGTGGCAGAAGCCGTGGGGACACTGCCTGGGGGTGTAGGGTTGGGCTGCAACGTTCCTTAGGCTGTGACTGCCTGGACAGCAAACACACTGCTGCAGCTGGGCCTGCAGAGAGGAGCTAGGATTTGTGGCTCCCCGTCCAGTCTCCTGGAGAAGGGAATTTCAGCTGGCTGAGAGCTGAAAAGCACCTTCCCCCTCCAAAGATCTGCTGGGAGGAACGGGTGTGTTTGGAGAGGGGAAGTCAGGCTGACAGTGATTCAGGTAGAGGGGACAGTCACTCACAGAGCCTGTGTGGGTACAGGGCACAGTGACCCACAGAGCCTGTGCTGGGCACTGGGTGTGGGCAGCCCCAGTGACACAGCTCCCATTTGGCATCAGCTGTTCGTGGCTGAACCCCTCCCTTGGGGAAGCTGTTCCATCCTACACCTCTTTTCCTCTGTACAGCTAGTGCATGGACAGGCAGCTTGCCTGGTAACCTGGGAATGTACTAACCCCCTGCATGGAAAGGGCAGCGTGCCAAGGCAGGGTTTGCTGCTGTTGCTGTTACTAAGGGTTCTGTAGTGCATGGGCCGGGTTACACCTGACACTTCCAGTTTGCATGCACAGACTGTTTAGGCATCTCTGTCTCCTCTGTCCCGGGATGTGTCTTGTACATGCCTTGTGTTCATTTTCATCACCCTAAGCTGTCTTTTCCCTCTGGAAAGGCTGTGCTGTGTGTAGGGGGAGGACTGGCTGGGCCGTGCTGGGCTCTGGTACTAGGGGCTGCAGCAGTGAAGGGCTGTTGGCTGCACTCTCCTGCTCTCCCCCCAGAGCTGCAGCAGGCAGGGGGAGGTCTGAGCCACTCCTGCAGCATGGGGACTAACGTGCATGCCGGGCAGCACACAACTAACCCTGGCTCGTGGCTTCAGGCTTGGCAGGCTGGGCTTTGCAGGTGTCCTCCAGGTGCCTGGCATAGCCTTCTGGGTGCTGGGGCCTTGTGACAGCAGCACAGACTGTGTAGGGAATCAAGCTACAAGTCTTTGGCTTTATCTGTGAGGTGGCACACGCTGTTGTTAGCAATAGTTCCCACTTTGAGGCTTACTGTTTGAAGCTTTCTTTACTGATCAAAGTTCCATTGTTTTTGTTAGTTCTCTGTTCTTCTGTTCCATCCCTAATGCCACCAGAATCTAAGGAATACTCATCCAGCTACAGTTCTCTGCTCAGTCCTTGGCTCTCACATCATCTCTACCTCCCATCCATCTACTCTCTTAACATCCTCCCCTTCCTGCTGCAAGTTGCCACCAGGTCTGTGGCCCAGCCTTTTGGTACCATGTGGACAGGAGAGCCCCTGTGCCTTTGTAATTTACAAGTTTTGAGTTAGAATTCAAGGGATCTAGGACTTGCCAGTCACTATTTAAATTAAAATCTTCTGCCACCAGATTTCATAAAGTTCCAGCAGGATCTGTCAGTTGTGGGGCTCGTATCCTGGTCTTGCCTCCAGCTTTGAGAATTAAGGGTTAAGCCTGAACCTTAAACTGTCCTAAGGTGTCCCGAGTCACCAGGCTGCCTGGAATCTTGTTGAATAGCTGGAAAAATTCTCTGCCTTGCCATCAGAGGCATCAGTGAACTTCTGTTTTAGTATCGTTCCCTTTCTTGGGGAAATTGTTGTGGGGTTACTGAAAATACACATTACTCTGCATTAACTTTATAGTTCCATTTTTATTTACTTCTTTGAACATTGGATGGCTCTTTCCTAGTGACAGCCACATATTTCAATCTGATATTGGTAAGGAGGCTCCTGAAAACACTTCTGCTGCAGCTGCTCAGTGTACTGGCACTTAAGCGGTGTTCTGGGAAAAGCAGAGTGGAGCATGTGACAGTATTTGGACAGTTTAACCTCATCTAGTAATGTCTGCACCATCACTCAGACTCCATGCTGGGAGGTTCTGACCCTAGCACCCAGCTGAGCACCCTCAGCAGGAGCAGGAGGGGTGTGAGGGACAGCTTGCACCAGGATCGGGCCCATCACCTCTGCACTTGGTTTCTCTCTCTCTGGGTGGGTCAGCTGCCCAGCCCCTAAATCCTCCCTTTTCTTCCCCATGCTCATCCTGCCCCTGTGCCTGCACGACTTGGTGTAACACTATTAACTGCTCCAGCTGCACTTCTGTTCATAACTCTGCCCTGATGAGATCAGCTTCACCAGAGCTGCCAGTTGGAGTGCCAGGGGTGAGTGTCACTGGTTTGCACTGGCACAGTGCAGAGCCTGCTGCTGTCTGGCCTTCTGCTCAGAATAGGCTGTTCACAAGAGTACGTTTGAACCGTGTTTTGCTGAGACATGAAAGAATGAGCAGCCTCTGGGCAGGTCCCCTGCAGCCCTGTGCTCTCCTTGCTGGCCTTTCCCACCCGGTACAGCTCTTGTAAAAGCTTTTCCTCTCAGCTGCCCGTGTGGGTTCTTCAGGTGATTGTAACCACTGGAGTTTCATTGTTTCTCCGTTAATTTCTTTTACAGAAAGGGACTCCAGGTGCTCTCTTCCCCTCCCCACTAATTGAAGTAGCTGTCCCTGTAGCCTGTGGCTCTTTGCTGCTGCTCAGTATTTGGCTCATATTCATGATTCTCACTGCAAGGAAGAGGCGCCAGTCAGAGGGAACCTACAGCCCGAGCCAGCAAGAAGTGGCAGGAGCTCGGCTGGAGATGGACAGTGTGCTAAAGGTGCCACCCGAAGAGCGGTTAATATAGGCACCACCCTGACCAGGAGATGCACCTGCAAGGTCTGCTTTGACCTTGAGCTTTTTCTCCAGCACTTGCAGCAGCAGATCCACCCTATCCCAGTGTCCCCAAGGCGTGGTAACGAAGACCTGGAGCAGCCACACAGGGCAGCTGGTCCCTGCCAGCGCCTGGCCAGCCCAGCTGGGTCCCTGAGCCCTGGCACAGGGGGGAGCCCCTTTACCCCCCATGGACTCCCCAGACCCTCGCTGCAGCAGGAGCTGCTGGGCTGCACCTGCTCTGGTGGGGTTCTGGCCCCCTTCTTCCTTTCAGGCAGCAATGGCATTGTGAGCTCTGCTTCACGAGGCAGGGCTGAATCAGGCACTAAGAGACAGAGCTCTATCCCTCCTGTGCCGGAGCGCTGTACAGCGGGGGTGTATGGGTGGGTTGTACACACTGCTCTGATTTTGTCAAGAACTGAGATGCACTCCCAGCCTTTTCAGCTCAGGTGTATGAGGCTTTCACACGCAGCCTTCAACAGCAACAGCAGCTGTGCCCTCCTGCCCTGTGTCCGCCGCCGTGGGGCAGGGAGATGTCAGGAGTTCCTGCAGTAACTGTACCCATCTCCGTTAGACATTCCCATGGGTACCCAGGAGAGCTGCAGGCAGAAGGGTGGGGGTCTGGGGGGGCCGGTGCTGGCACAGCCCCTGTTGCCAACCGCTGACCCTGTGGTGTGCGTGGGGGTGGAGGGGGGAGCTGAGCAGGACAAGGGTCCCCAGACTGCATCTGCAGGCCCTGGCCTCCTGAGTGCCAGGGAGCTGGGGAGCTGCAGCTGAGGGGGCAGCAGCAGGGCTGGGGGCTCGAGTAACACCCTGTTCTACCGCAGCAGCCGCTCTGGGCTCACCTTAGCAACTCCTCGGTGGTGGGAGCGGTCGGGGCGGCGGGCGCTGCCCTGCTCCTGGCAGCCGTGGCAGCCACAGCGCTGGCCATGAAGAGGAGGAGAGCGACTCAGGGAACCTACAGCCCCAGCCGGCAGGAGAAGGACGGGGCGCGCGTGGAGATGTGGAACGTGATCAAGATGCCACCGACCGAGCGGCTGATCTAGGAGCGGGGGGGTCACACCCCAGGTGCTGCGTCACCCTGCACCTCCCACCCCCGCCTGCGGCCGCGCTGGCTTCGGGCTCTCGCTGTGCTGCTGTAGGACAGGGCTGCACTGCTTCAAGCTGCTGCATAGGCTCCAGGCCCCTGCCTGCTGCGAGCTGCCCGAGTATTGATTCTGAGCGTGGCTGCTGTGGCTTAGCCCATAAAAAGCTTTGTGTAAAACAGGCTGCAGCAAGAGCAGGAAAGTCTGGGAGGAAAAGGAGCTGGTTCTGGAGGGGAGGCAGAGAGTGGTGGCTGTGGCACAGGGGGAGGGGCCCTGCTACCTGTGCAGGGCTGTGTCACCAGCATCACTCTGCCCTGCTCAGCCTCTGCCTCCAGCCCACAGGGCTCAGAGCCACAGTAACTGCCACTGCAGTGCAGGCACCACAGTGGCAGGTTGAGGCAGTGTAATGAATGGGAATTAAACCACTCTATTTAAAGAAATAATGTGGTTGTTTAAAGATACGTGCCTGTGCCTCCTCAGCACAGCTAGCTGAGCCAGGTGAGGGAGTGACAGGAGCCACTGCCCAGAGCTGCCCAGCCTGAGCCTGATCACAGCCATGCTGCCCAGGATCTGCTGCTGAAGCTACTCCTGAGACGGGACTAAACCTGATGAACAGTTTAAGTGCCTTAAGTTGCCAGTTACAGAATTAACCCCCTGGAAAGAATGGGTGTAGGTAGAAAACCTGTCCCTGGTTTCAGCCTTAGGCTGGTAGCCATGGGCCTTTGTCCCCCCACTCTGTCTGTGCCCGTTGTGCTGCCATCCAGCCAGCACAGGCACAGAGCAGTACCAGGGCAGGGCCAGAGCAGGAGAGCCAACGTTGGCCCATCAGGGGGCACCTGCCTGTGGGAGGTGAGCAGGAGGAGGCGACTCCAGAGCTGCACCTCTCAGGACAAGCATGGGAAGCAGGTAATGACCTTTAACACAAACCCAGGGAGGCGCTGCCCTCGCTGGCCGTGTTGTCCTGTGAAGGACACGTGCTCTGTGCCCTGTGACTGCTCTGCATGTTCTCCAGCAGGGCCTGTGGAAGGACATGCAGCACAGCAGGCCCCGCTTGGGCTCAAGTCACTGGCATTTCAGGCTTGTCACTGCAGCTGTCACTAGGGGTGTTTTAGAAACCGGTGTCTGCTTTTTAATCTCCAGCATCCTGTTAATAAGCAGGGTGTAAATCTGCCCCCCATAGCATACCCACCATGGGAGACACTGCTGGGCTCTTCTGCTCTTAGGTTTTTTTTCTTTACTACAGCTGTAAATTTTTCTGCAATTCTAAGCAAAGGGAAGAGTGCAAAACTACTGAGCAGGTCTGTCACTTTAGACCAGGGCTGCACACAGGCACCTGCTGCTGGAAGGTGAAGAAAGTAAGTTTTTGAAAACACAAAAAAAACCCCAGTAGAGGGTTGAACTGCTGCTGTTCAGCTCCACTCCAGTTCTGTTGAAATCCCAGAGAGCTGAGGCAAGCACAGGATTTCAATGAACCAGTGCTACTCCAGCTGTATTACTGGGAGAAGAGCAGCAGGGCTGGGTTGTAAGAGCTGTCACTAAGCTGCTGAGACACCCTGAAAGGCACCAACAAGAAGCTACAACCCCCCCCAGTAGAGACACTAAAACCCAGCCCGTTGGGAGCAGCATCTGCACAGCCCCACTGCTGCTGGCTGGGCAGAGGAGGCTCCAGAGCAGGAGCAGAGCAGATGTTTTTATTTCAAGCACCCAAAGCCAGTACTAGAAAAGTGTTAAAATACTTTGTCAGTGTCTTGAGCATTTCTGCAAAATAATTTATGAAAGTTTGGGTTTCTTTTTTTTTTTTTTTTTTCAATAATGAACTTAACTTGCTTTTGATATTTAATTTTTGAATATATTTTTTCACAAAACTGGATTTGCTGTAGTTAATGATCATGATCCTGATCTCTTTTGTAAGTGTAAATTTTATAATTTGTAAAAAATTAGAATGTCCTTTGAAAGAAATTTACAATAAAATTTGGTTAAAAATAGTTACCTTGGTACCTTGGCTTGGGGTTGGGTTTCTCCTGAAGAGCAATGAAGCAGTTTGCAGAGCTGCAAACCTTGGTGCCTCTGCCACAGTTAAAGTATCATTAATTTTATGGTTATTTTTGTCACATACACGAGCTCCACTCTAGGGCTGAACACAGCAGTTGTGCCTCCTGCGTGCCAGGGACCCACAAGCCCCTCCCCATGTGGGGTACCGAGAGCAAGGTCTGCAGCAAAACATCCCTGGGTGTCTCAACAGCTTCCACTTGCAGAGTCTAAACTGTTTTTAACCTAGATGAACAAGACAGAAAAATGGTTTTATCATCTGTACAGTGTTAGATGCACCAGAAACTTAAAAGAGGGTTTTTATAAATATAAGTTGTTTCTAACAAGAAAGCAAAGTGGGAGCAGCCCAGTGGGCACGGGGACAGTCCCCAGCTGGCTGTAGAGGCACCAGGAGCAGGTCCCCTACTCGAGTGAGAACATCACCACTCCCTGTACACACACACTGAAACTCCCAGGCTGCTCTCCCAGCTGAACTCTGTTTACAGCTGGCACTATGGAATGAATCATGGTAGGAGCTCCTGAGTTTAAATAAGACAAAAACTAAATGCTGCCCTTGGCCAGTTCAATTCCTTTATTATGAGGTGCCCATAACCCAGCCCTTGCTCACAGGCTCTGGTCAGGGAGGGAGGAAGGTCACAAACTCCTGCAGGGGCTCAACCCCCCCCCCCCCTTGACTCAACCAGAAGGGTGACAATGCCATTTGACTTGATGCTTAGTGCTTCAAAACTCAAACAGACCCCCAAATCACCCAAGGGTGCTTGTTTATCTACAAATGAACTGCTAAAAATGTTCTGCAGGATGGGCAGAGAGGAGTGGCCAGAGGTGGAGAATGATCTGCAGTGACAGTTACCTGAGCGGGCTCCTGGAGTCCGGCGGGTGCCGCAGTCCGGCTCCGTCCAGGGCTCCACAGGAAAACCCTCAAGAGCCTGTGAGCTGGAGGGGCAGGTGCCACACAGACCCTTCTGCTGCCTGCAGAACCTTTGGCCAACTGGCTGCTGGCAAAGGAGAGCTGAAATTCCAGACTGAGTTTATATAGAACGTTCATATTCTAAACTGTATAAAATAAAATGAAGCTATTATCTTAGACTTTAAATATTTTACTATGCAATACTAAAACCATCTGTCTCCCGCCACAAAAAGAAAATACAAACCCAAGGGAATGACCTGTCAGAGTAACAGACTGCACAGGGTGTCACTGTCCCCACACTCTGGCCTCGCTCAGAGTATTTTCCCTTGCATCACCCAGACCCGAAAGCATCGACGGCCATTTCCACACACCAGAGTAAGAAAACTTCCAAGGGTATAGAATAAAATAGATACATTGGAAATCAGATAAAGCTTTACAAGAATTTCCCCACGTGTCCAAACTTATTTCCTTTCTCAAAGGCTTGATGGTGATGTGATTGCGTCTCTAGAGTAACATGGGTTACGGTGGATTGTGCCAAATACAAAACAAAACAGCACCACTTATGTAAAATAAAACTGATGCCTGCGAAGAGCAGCAGGGTGGGCAGGGCTGCTGAGGTGGAGATGGTGCTGCTGGAGAAGTGACAGGCCAAAGGACCCTCCCCGCCGACTTCCCCCGTGGCACCGCAGCGCTCCACGCCCTCCAGGCCGGGTGGTGCCCTGGCCACTGTCTCCTTATGCCAGCAAAGGGGCCTTATCCCCAGCAGGAGGAGGACTGGGGGTTTGCAGGGAGGCTGCTGGAGCCAAGTGCTTTGCAGACCAGAATGGAACCCCAGCTGCTTCCTGGCAGCTCTGGAGCCCAGCCGTGCCCAGAGCCTGGCTGTGCCCGTGCAGACCCGGCTGCAGCGTCCCCCCGCCAGCTCCAGCACCCCCACCCTGACTCCAGCTCAGGAGCTGCCAGCCTCAGGATCCCCTTTTTTGTCTCTCTTATTTTGTGATTACCACGTAGCTACTGTTCCATCCCATTCATATATGGCCATTATCATATATATAACACCGGCATAGGGAAGGACTAGGATACTCCTGATGGCCTCTATCTGCTGATGTACTTTACAAAAGCAAACACATAAAACAAAATAAAAACCCAAAAAAGAAAAATTGCTGGTGTTTCCAGTTTCCCAGCAGAGCTGCAGGACCAAACCCTGAGCCACTGCTCCGTGGCTTTGCTGCAACGAGGACCTGTGGCAGTTCTGCCCCAGAGAGCTCCCCACGGGCTCCGGCTGTCACGGTGCTGGGGAGGGAACGTGAGAACCTGCAACCAAAGCTCACCCAAGAGTAGAAGCAAGAAGAGCAGCCTGTTCTACAACAGGAGCCTGATGGACTCACCGGGTGCAGCCCACGAGGGTTGGTCTGTGGCATTTTCTGTGTGACAGCAAAACACTGTAGCTGCAGGTGCAGTGCACAGTAGCTGAGCACAGGCAGGAGACCCCCACCAGTGCAACCTCCCCTGTCGTGCTCCTGGCTGTGCTGAGGACTGAAACTACAGTGCAAGGAGGAACTGCAGCATCAGTAGTACCATCTGAACGGCTCTGTGTGGAAAAACGCCCAACCCAAACCAGCTGCCCACAGGCTTTGGTCAGTGCAGGAGCCCTGGGGGGGTTTCAGGGCCAGAGTGAGGAGAAGGTGGAGGGACCAGGACGATGTGGGGACTCTGGGGGTAAAAAAAGCACTCGTGGGTGAGTTGCAGCTGGCAATGGTCCTGCAGCTGTCCTGGCTCAGCCTTCCAGAAAAGAAATGCTTGGTTTTATGCTGGCTCAAAAAAACAGAAACCCTCTCTGCCAAGGCCAGAGGGACAGCAAAAGGCCGTCAGGAGCGTCACTCAAAGGTTTCCCATCGCTTCCGCAGCTGCTCCACCTTACCTGCTGGGAGTGACACGCCTTGCTTTGTCTTTTTTAACAGATCTTCAAAGGGGTCTTTTGTCTCCTCAGGCTTTGAGGACAGTAACACTGACTCTAAGCCCTTAGGTGGCCTGGCAGGGATCAAAGGGGGTTCGTTAGACAGGAGATCTAGCGCCTGTTTGGGATCTACCTTTGTGCCGGCCTGGCCCAGCCGCAACGTTCTGGTTTTAGAAGGCCCAGGCACACAGGCTGGCTGCAGAGAGCCCGGTGGGGCAGGGCCCTGCAGCAGGGGGGAGCCAGCCTGGGGCACAGCTGCAGCCTGGCTGAACAGGTTGGGCATGGACAGAGTCGAAATGTTTGGCTGAGGTCTTTGTGGGTAGAAGGTAGAACCGGGAGCTATGAAACTAGAGCTGTAAGCGTGACCTAGAGAGGGGGTGAAAGAGCCCCCCGGGGGTCTCACCAGGGGCACGGAAAGGGCCCCGGGCACTGTCTGTGTGAAGGGATTCGGGGCTGGCTGGAGGAAGGGGGGGGGTGCTGGGGAGGGGTACCCGAGCGGCTGGACAAACGCTGCGGCTGGAGGAGGCCCAAAGTCGCCCGTGGCTGGGGCAAAGGCAGCTGCTGGGGGTGGGGTGGCCGAGCTCTGCAGGCGCTGGGCACCGTGCTGAGGGCCAGTGCTTGGCCAGCTGGCTGTTTTCAGCGGGTCCAGCAGGTTCAGAAGGTAGTCACTTTCATTACCTGCTTGATCTGCCTTCACTCTGACAGGCTGCAGCATCTCGGTGGTGCTGGCAGCACCGGGCAAAAGCTGAGATGGGTGAGAGGAGTAATTCCCAGACTGCTGGATTTCGGTGTCCAGGGACACGCTGCCAGCCCCAAAGGGCTCTGGGATGAGATCTGACACCATGTGGCCACGTCCCACAGCCTGGGTACTGGGGATTTCCGTTGGCCCAGCTGGAGTCTGATGCTTGGAAGCCCTGGGTGCTGGTGGTGGTGGCACTATGCCCAGTTCAGGAGTCTTTCTTCCCTGTGGCCTAGGAATGGTGATGTTCCCTTGAATGGCAGGACTGGATTCATCCTTTTCTGCAGGAGTCAAAATGCTGTCTCTGCTCCGGGGTCTCCTTGTGATGGGTGGCATGTTGCCAAGTGCAGTCAAGGGCCTCTCTGGAGAGCTCTGGGAGTACTTGGTAGGAATAGCCATGTCATCATGACCCATACTCCACAGCTTGTTGTAAGGGTGAGACAGCTTCATGGTTGGCACAATCCTGTTCCTCTCGGACACACCAAGATCCATTCTCTGCAAGGAAGCATAAAAAGAAAAGTTAACTTCTACTGGCCTCCTCACATCATGTCAGAGCAACTGACAATCTACCTGGGCTTGTGAAAAGTTTGCAGCAAATTTGCTGATGACCCCAAGTTGTGTGGAGGGGTAGACTCCCTGGAGGGAAGGGATCCATCCATCCAGAGGGACCTGGACAGGCTTGAGAAATGGGCCAGTGCAAACTGCATGAGGTGCAACTAGTCAAAGAGCAAGGCCCTGCATCTGGGCTGGGCCAGTCCCAGGCTCAATGACAGGCTGGGTACAGAGGGGGTTGAGAGAGGCCCTGAGGAGGAGGACTCGGGGTTGCTGACTGATGAGAAACTCACCATGAGCTGGCAGTGCTCATGTGGCTCAGAAGGCCAAACATGTCAATTTCTTGATTCAGAAAGGGACTCTGACAGGCATGAGGCAGTGCCTAGAAAATGGGCACATCTACCCCCTCCTCTGAGCACATTCCCAAGGGGCTGGTGGATCCCAGCCAGCTCTGGCTCTGGGCAAGCCCTGCGGCGAGAGCCCCAGACCTGGTAGTCGAAGGTGCACCGCTGCTCTCCCTCCTCTTTGGGGGTCCGCAGGTCCTCCAGGCTCTTTGCTTGGCTGAGGGGCTGAGCCTGGCTTTCTACTTCCAAGTTAGGGAAAATGTCTTCGAGGAGGTTGATGTCAGTGGCCCTGCTGGAGAGCAGGGGGCCTGGGGACGGCGGCTCCCGGGGCTTCTCTGGACTGGTGGCCTCCTCCCCATCGGCGCTGTCCGACTCCTTCAGGGCCCGGTAGGGCTGAGGCCTAGGAGAGAAACCAAAATAAGGCTGCAAACAACTGTTCTAATTATTTGTTTGAACAAACATTTGCTAAGGAGCTGGATGGTTTTACCAAGGAGCCTGTGGGTGGCAAATGGCAGCTTAAGAGTGCCCCAGGAACAGGAGGTGAGTGAGCAGACACCATGGGCAGGAGGACACACCGAGGTGACCTGGCACTCGAGGGGCTTCAGGAAGGAAATGGAAGCTGGAGGCACTGGGAGGAAAGCCACAGTCATGCAGTGACAGAGGCTGGAGGCACTGGGAGGAAAGCCATGGTCATGCAGTGACAGGGGGGCTGGTGAGGGAACTCTGAGAGCAGCAGGAACTGGCCCCAGCTCTCCCCCTTGGCACAGCCTGGCCCTGCCTGCAGACAGGCCACTCCCAGGCTCGGAGCTGTCCCAGGAGCCAGCCCTGCCTGGTGCCCGCTGTTTTGCAGGCACTTACATTCTCTTGCTTCAAGCTAACTCAGCACAGGACATAATTCAGTGTTTTCCTGCAATAATTGGGAGCGCTCTGCAGAGTTCCAATGATTACATTGGTGTCATCTTATCAAGGAACAACACAATCCATGATGGAGACACCTATTTTACATTGACAGGCAGGCAGAGGTAGCAGGAGGCTGTTCTTGCCCAGAGCTCAGCAGAAAGGCGAGCAGAGCAGCTCTGCACACTGGGCTGTGCACGGCACAGAGCGGCAGCGGCTGCAGCCAATTAACACCAACAAGTGCCACACACACCGCCGCTGACTGGCACTTGACTGGCAGCCAGCTCTGC
This sequence comes from Corythornis vintsioides, assembly GCA_025447755.1. NCBI lineage: Eukaryota > Metazoa > Chordata > Aves > Coraciiformes > Alcedinidae > Corythornis > Corythornis vintsioides. The sequence continues at coordinate 56,761 of JAOEGS010020968.1, read as the reverse complement.
TCTGGCATTTAAACACTGCTGCCATTAGGAGAAAATATTTGTGAGACCTGCAAAAACAGCCACTAGGGAAGAGCCCCCCTCCTCCTCCTTCCATGTTTTGTGACAGTACATCCCTGTCCCTCTCCAGCCACCCACACACCTCGGCCAGCTGTGCCAGGATGGACCGAGGCCAGGACACGACAGACAGCTGAGGGTGTCCTGGGCAACCTCAGCCCTGCCTTTAGTGCCTCAAATGGTATGGGCTCATCTGCTGAGCATCAGATCACACTGCAAAACATGCCAAGCCCCGAGGAATACCCTGCAAAAGAACCACCTCAGTGACCTGGCCTCCTCCACCCCAAATGTGAGAGTGTGGGAGCATTTTCCAGCCCTTGGCTGCTGGAAGGGTTTGTCCTCCCATGCCCAGATGCCTGCAGCCCCTCTGAACCTGCATCACACCACGGACATGTGTGATGGGCACTCCACTGCCACGCTGGCAGCCTCTTGCTCCAGCCTAGTCTAACACAGGCCCCAGCTGGTGTGACTGGTCATCCAACTCCCAGCACCCTGAACTGCCCAGGGCTGGCATCAAGCAGACCTGTGAAGCAGCACCTCCTCCTGCAGGTTCTGCTCAAGCCAGTAAATCTGTTAGAAAAAAAAAAAAAAAAAAAAAAAAGAGTAATTCTGTGCAATTTATCTCCCCTTCTGCCCCTAGAAATCCTCAAGCAGGTGAGGTTAGGATAGAACAAATGCTTTGGATGATGTTCAGTGAAGCCTTAGCTCAAGACTGCCCTCCAGGGTTGGCATGTTCCACCGTGTGGCATTTGGTACAGCAGAGCCCATGTGCACCCCCCTCAGCTCTCAGCCCTGCTCTCAGCTCCAAGTGGAGCTGGGAAGCCCCTCTGGGTGCTCAGGAGCCACTGCAGCCAGTGCCCACACACAGCTCTCACAGCCTGGCCAAGCTCCAGAGATACACTTCCTAACTGGGCAGGACTAAGGTACAGAGGTTTGGGAATTTACAGGGATGTGTAACTGAAAAAGTTGGATACAAAGAACACAGTGAGTAAACCCAACAACACTGTTCCTTGTGTAAGTTTGGGTCAGACTGTGCCCAGGCCCCTCAGCTGACACTGGCACGGTGACTCCCAGGGTCACAGTGGTGGGTGCAGCAGAACAAGGCTTGACAGGAGGATCCCAAAGCACAGCCAGCACTGCACCAGTGCTGGAACTGGAACCTGGGCAGGAACACAGGCAGCGTGTTGGAACGAGGGGCAAGTGGGAGGGTTCCACCCCCCCGGGGCTCAGAGAGGGCAGGCAGGAGCTCCTTGGCATGCTGCAGCACTGTGGCACACGGGGGGCACCTCCAGAGCAGCCAGGTCCAGGAGCAGGCACCCCGGGCAACGCCAACCCCGCCGCTCGCAGAGGGAAGCAACAGAAGAATAAAGGATAGACCATTCAAAAGGAGCAGAGAAGAAAAAGTTTTCAGAGAAGCCAGAGACAGGATCCTCTTCCTGCTGAAATTCATCATCAGAGGAGTCCTCAGAGAGGAAGACCGTATAGTGTCGCAGGGGCTTTACCAGGCTGAGGGAAACAGGAAGAGAAAAGGAGGTTATCAGCTTGGCACGATCAAAGCTCCAGAGGAGACAGAAACCAGGTGAGTCCCAGGCCCTAAAGAACTCAGTGAGCTCCCCAGAAACACAACTCCTCTAGAAAGGTCCATGAAGCCACCCAGGCAGGCAGGGCACTGAGACCTGTGATCACCCCCACACTGCAGAAGCCAAGACACAAACCCACCTCTTCTCCACTCAGACAGTACCTGCATTTTTAGGGGATGTGGAACTAAGTGCATGCCAACACAGCCCTGGGAAATGGGCTGGGGATAAAAGCATTGAAAGGTTGCTGTATTTCTGATTTATTTTTCCATATTGCAGTGATCAGTTGCTCCATTTCAACCCAGACCCCAGTAAATTACTCTTCTCTGCATAAAGTAGAAGGTTTCTGTTCAGAAGTGGCTATCACTGCTTTAGAGAATTACATGAAAACAGCTTCAGTAGGAGGGAAAGGCAACAGGAGCAGGGTGATTCAGCAGAAATACACTGGAACAAAGAGGTTGAAGTGTATGAAGAAATGAATAGCAAATACCACCTCTTCTGTAACTCTAAAATAGCCTCATCTTTAGCAAAGTATGAGGCAAGGGCCGCTGTTCCTTGCCCTCTGAAGCACTGAACCTCTGGATAGCAAAAGAACTTATTAAAAAAACATTTAAAAATCTCAGAAATGAAGTAAGACAGATGCTTCACAAGAACTGAAAGCAGTAAAAGCACATCGAGATATTCCAGAATTAATCAGAGGCCTCTGCACCACAGCCCAGCACTTTGTAACCTCCTAAAAGTCGAGGGGACATTGAGTAGAGCCACCAGCACTATGCCACCAATAATAAAACACAGACTCCGTTTTCAGCAGTTATTTCTTCTCCCCATTTCAGCTGCATTCTGGTGGATCTAAGTGGGCTTGAGTGGAAATCACAGAAGCCCCAAGAAAACCTCATTTCAGCAGCATTATAAACCATTCCTGTGTCTTAAGGACCAACCCATCTCAACTCAGAAATCAAAGATGCTATACTAATATTTCTTTTTTGGCCTTACACACACCTTGTTGTCTTAGGAAGGTGAACTGCCATTTAACACAATTCCAGAAAATCTACAATTACACCCAGAAATGAGGAGCAATGGTGAATTTCCACACATCTCAGCAGCCCACCGGAGGTTTGGTGACTGAATAAAACAGACACACTGGAGCAGTGGCCCTTAAAGCGACTGCCTCTGGTAGCTCTTGTTTGCCCTCAGACTGCACCCAACTCAACAGCTCCGTGTCCCTGTGCACAGAGCAAAGAAGCCAGGAACAAAGTAGGAGGAGAGAGGATCAGCAGCTGCACTTAGCCCAGCCCAGCCCGAGCGCTCTGGCTGCAGGGCACGTTACCGTGCACAGGTTCCGGGCTGTTGCAAAGCCCTGTAAATGAAAGTGGGATCTCATCATTACCACAAAGCCCTTCAGTTCCACGGCCGGCAGGCTCTGCGAGGGGTGTTAGTCCAGGCTAAGGGAGGAACAATCTAAAATCGCCCGAGTTTAAATTTTTTATCAGCTCGAGGCAGCAGAATCCAAAAAAACCCAACAAAACCGTGCCCGTTGCCTCATTAACCCAGGCGGGGAACCGTCCTGCGGCTGGCACCCGGCGCTTGCAGGGACCGCGCACAGCGCAGTGTGCAGCCGGCGGGTCAGCGGGGAGAGAGGAGGTGTCCGTCAGCGCCGGGCTGCCGCCGCCTCCCCATCCCGCCCGCGACTCGCCGATCGCTCTGATGTCGGCGTTGCGGTGTGTGCGGCCAGCAGCGGCAGCTGACAGCGCTGACAGCCGCGGCTGTTGGCTTTAAACGCCCTGGCAGGAACACGGCGCGGGGAAGCCGGGGCCGCTCCAGCGCCATTAGCAGAGCGGGGCTTGGTTTTTAATGAGGAAGATCTGCATCTCGGGAGCTTTTTTTTTTCATGTGTCAGGATGCACGGACAAATCAGCAGCACATCACGCCGGCCAAAAATGAAATGCTGACAAATGTAGATATTTCAAATTTAATTGACACCTAAATGTACTTGAGATAGGGGGAAAAAAAATATTGTAAAAAAATTATATATCTACACACAGGAAATGTGAGTGCAGGATAGAGGAATTAATAAGGAGAATCCTGTAGTAATTTTAAAGGCTATTTTGCTTACAAGAATATTTAATTTGTTTATTTTATTAGCCATGTTGCTTCCCCCCCTGATTAGAGGGTACAAGGGGTAGCATAGACTTGTCATTATTCTCCTAAAAAGGCCTTTCCAAATTTGAGGGAGGATTTTTTCTTTTTTTTTTTTTTCTTTCCTATTAATATATCTTTTAGCTCCACAGCACCTCCAGGGAATGAAGGAATTTGTCCCTCTGAGACAGGGGAATGAAGAGTGTGTGGGGTTGGGATGCCTGGGTGTGAAGCACGTGGGGCACTGGGGTTTCCCTCCCTGTGCATTCCCAGCACTCACTGTGCCCCAGCCCAACTGGCACAAGCACTACAGCATCAGGGGGCTCTGTAAAAGTCTCAGCTCCTGCACTGCCCTCAGGAGCAGAGTGTTGCCAGAAAAATGAACCTCTAAGTATAAAGGGTATTTAAAATCAGGCAACAAAAACCTGAGTGTCACGGGTCACCCCATCAGATGACAAACCAACAGCTTGTGATCACCATGCCCAGGAAGGCAGGTAACCAACTGGTTCACAGGCTTGATGAACTTTTAGCAAGTTTTTGGAGAGCTGGACATACTATCAAGAGCTGGAAGGGGAACAAGCTGGGTGCTTTACCAAGTGAGCTGCAGGCACCTGGTGGGTTCACTCCAGAGCGGAAACAGACCCCAAAATCAAGGTTACTTTCATTTTAAACCATCCTACTGGAAAGGTGGGAGAGCCAGGAAGGCCCAGGGTTCCAGGGGAGCCCTGCTTGCCTCATGCTCTGGTTCTGGGTTGGCAAGACCTTCACCAAAACCCCACTGCTCTCCATATGTTCCTCTCCCCTTCGCTGGGCATCTGCATCCTCGGTGCCATCATCACCGTATCCAGTTCCCTACACCAGCTTTCCCAAGGCACACACAGCAGGGTTGTCCCTCATCCCAGCCCCCCCTGCTCACAGGGGTACTGGCTTAGCCAGCTTCCCAAGGACAGCCCCTGGCTGGCAGCAGTGCCCTGGAGCAGCTGTGCCCACGGCAGGCCCGCGGGGCAGAGCGGCGAGCGCCTGGCTGCAGAGCTAGACCCGGACTGCTGGCTGGGGCTGCATCCCGGGCACAGCCCAGCCTGAAGCCAGGGAAAGGAGCAGGACAGGGCTGCAGCTCTCCAGCAGAGCCAGCTGCTCTCCGTGGAGCCCTGCAAAGCCATAATGAGCTGCTGCAGCTCTGACACGGGCTCAGCCAGCCCCGAGCCCTGTGACACGCTGTTAATTGTCAGCCTGACCCTCTCATTTCCTATTTTAATTTCCTCCCACTCTGCATGCCCTGGAAGCCAGTTAGTGGAGAAGACAGTTCCTAGAGCACTCTGGAAGCCTATTCTCCATTTAATAGGAAATCTTGCTGTGGTGTAAAAGGGAGATCTCAAAAAACTGCCTATCTGTTAAAAATGCAACACCTTATTCCTGTGAACATCTCCTTTGTGTTTAAGGAGGCACGTCCCACGTGTCCAGGAGTGCCACGGGTGGTAATCCAGCCTTTTCTGAGCTCTCAGCTACAAATTCTTCCTGGTACCTTGCAACTATAGAAGTTTGGGGATTTTTTAATTATGCATTTTAGATTTAATGATAAATATTTAAGAATCGTAAATACCACAAACCTTAAATTATTGGTAAGACTGTAAAAGCACTGCTTTTCCATCAAAATTAAAAAATAACCCTGAAAATTAGGATGAGGGAGACAATAATTCTTGTTCTTCTAAAGATAATGGTTGAACAACAGACATTAGTGAGAACCTTGGGTGGTCTTTGAAGTCACTGCTCCTGCCCTCCCATATTTTAATTGAAGAGTGGCTAGAAAATGAGCCCCAGAGCAATGCTTTTATTTTATACACGTTGAAAAATAATCACTGGGGTAACTGAAGACACAAATTTGCTACAATCATAAGGAATGCATCACTAAATGAACACCTGACAGGATGCCACCGACAAGACACAGCCCTGCAGGCAGAGAGGAGGCTGCCCAGGGGGTGAGTTGGGTGGTGCCAGGGGCCACTGTGGCACTGCCCTGAGGATCCTGTCTCCCCAGCTGGGAGGAGGATGCCAAAGCCAGTCCCAGATCTGCTGGGAAACGCCTCCAAAGCCTCCACTTGGTCATCCAAGACCAAAAAGTGTTAAATAGAGAAAGAAACTTCTCACTGAGCAGAAGGTCTCCCTGACACACACATCCCACACAGGAGTACCTGAAAAAATACCTGCCTAGGGACTAGGTTTGGAGCCAGTGCCATTAAGTGAAAGAAAAGCCCCTCTCAGCACTGCTGCTGCCCTGGAGCATCCTCTGCCCTGTGCCACCCAGTAACACCCCTGACACACACACTGGGGTGTTCCCATCTCAGGGTTACACCAGAGAGGGAAACAATGGTAATTTTAGAAGGAATCAACACCTGGAGTGTTTTCATTTCAGAACAACACGGGAAGATCCTTTCTTACTGGAAGAGACAAAAGAAAGCCTGTGAAAAATGTGATCAGAATCCCAACTTTAATTACTATTTAAAAAAAATCCTTTTCCTTTATTCAAAATGTCATTTAGGAATAAACAGTAGGGGAAAAGGTCAGGATTACTGAGTCATCACCTGTTTCAAAGGCATTCACCTTATTTCTTAGCTAAGCCATTTGGGTTTTATCTAAGTTCAAGGTTAGATTTCTCCTCCACTTGTACTTCCAAAAGCAGCACCAGTGTCAGTCTCATCACCACTGTGTGTGCTGTGTCCCAGCTCCCCCACCACCCCGACTCCTTTTTATTAGCACACTCCAAGCAGACACCTTACAGGAGACCTAGTTGGGTGCAATATTCCATAATTAACTGTCTGGAAGTAGTTATGTCAAAGTTTGTTTTACCACCTGAAGCTGCTGACAGGAAAGAGTGAAAATAATCAGGTCCTGCTGTGACACTGCATTTGAATGGGATAAAATATCAGAGCTGTGAAACACCAGGAGGAGAGCACAACTGGGACCATGCAGCTAGAGTCAGTGGCATTAGCAGTACTACCCACCCTCCTTCCACGTTTAAAAGATGGTAACACCCATCAGTAAAGCAAAATAAGGCTGTTTATAGCTACAAAGCATCTTCAATATCTTTTGGAGATTACTGTCAATTGTTTACAAGAGAAAAAAAATGTCACTTACTCTGTGAAAGCAGCTGAATTATACTCACTAAAATTAACAGCAATAAATTAAACCCAAGACAAATAATAACTGTCATTCAGCACAGTACTGGCATTAGTATAAATATTACGCTTATCATTCGTGTTTACATGTATTTCAGTTCTGACAGCAGCAGGGATTGAAAATCCAAGTTAGCAGTAAATCACCCTGGAATGTCAAGCAGCTTTTGAATCCAAACACCCCCCTTCATACAAAACACACAGAGGGGCTACACGGGCCCCATTAGCCAGCACCTACACACACTGAGTCATCACAGTGAGAAAAAATTATCTTGCAAGTCCTTCCAGCCTTCAGGCAGGGACAGCTACCACCCCGTGACAGCACCAGCCCTTCTGCACGACTTGAGAGCTACTCCACAAGAGGGCAACCCAGTCCCACTATAGAACGGATCAATAATCCTGGAGAATTTACAAGTGACTGCTCATTTGAGGTAAAACCAGCATCTCTCCCCACCCTGAGTGGCCAGGAGAGACAGTCACACACTTCACTTGGGGGGCTCACCTCTTTTTCCCTCATTAACAGCTGGTGACAGGGAACTGGTACACTGGGGGAAAAAGGTGTGTTGAAGGAAACCAACCATTTTTCTTTTTGTGGGATTTTAGTATATTCTGATACAACAAATATCCTGTAACCCTGGGCTCAAGCATTTCACTTTACTGGCAACAAAACCACCAGAGGCTGGGACACAAACCAACAAAGCAAAGTGGCTCTGGTGTAAGCAACTACTTTGTGCTGCAGGTCAAGACAATGACAAGGAGACCCCCGTGACACATTAGCTCAGAGCATCACTCCTGTGGCCCTGCAGCCCGAGTAGCTCCAGCTGAGTTCCCACATGGAGCTGCACTGCCACAGCCTGGAGAGGTGGAAACCATTGCTGCACTCACTTATCAGGGCCAGCAGCAGCCCAGTTGAATCCCACCTCTCTCTAAGTTAAATTACTTAGATTTGTTGTAATTTTTGATTTTTTTCCTTTGGCCAGCTCCAGTTCTGAATGCACTATTTGTTGACATGACCATAGAGAATCAGAGCAGCAGAGCACTTACTGTTCTGGACTGGAAACTGAAGTCCTTCTTCCTTCTACAGCAATATTACTCTTGGGTCTCTTAACAACATGAGGTCTTGGTGGGCGAACCTATTACAGACACATAAAGACACTTCATCAAATACTGCAACTTGATCAGAGAGAAAGAAACAACAAAATAGGCACAGCCACCATTATCTTAAAGGTTTGTCCAGAACTGCTGCTAAACATCTTTGTTTTTTGTGCCACAACAATGTTATAAATTAGTATGAACTACAGAGAATCACACTGCTTAAGGACAAGAACCCCCCTGGTTTTGAGCAGCAAATGAACCATATATGTCTGTCCCTGTTTGCTCCTGGCAATGGAAATCTGTTCCCCTGTCCTGTTAGGTGTGAGCTTCCCTTCTGCAGTCAGATGATGAGCAAAACTGGGAAGTCTTGTGTGCTGCTGCTGTGTGTTATACTGGAGAGTGGAGTTCAGCTCTGCCATCAGGATCCTTTTGTCCTCTTGTTCATGGGAACCCAACTTCTCCAGCAAACTTCTGTGTAAAGGAGCTGAAAAATCTGTACTTAAAATAAATGTTATAACATGAAAAGCAGCTCATTCTTCATTACAAATTTGCTTCCTTCCAGCAGCTGAACAGAAACCCTTGCTGGACAGATGATCATGATCACCCCAATGTTATGTCAGTTTATCTTTTGTTGTCTCCAATAAAATCCAAATCTTTTCTGCAGAGGACAACGTTGCTGCAAATCCACCTTAAATAGCATATGCACCACCTTTTAATGTCCAAAAACCAAACTTAGTTCACTGACATTAACTCCCCAGGCAAACAAGCCTCACTGCCAGGGAAGGACTACACACTTGTGATGGTCTGAGGGCAGTTTTTTCCATGCCTGCCTGCACTAGTGGGTGATGAACTGCCCCTCTGAGTTAAAGGTGGGAGGCGCATCTGCTCTCAAAGTTAGGAATACAACTCAACTTCTGACCTCCCTCAGCTTGGGCTTCCTTAATAGCCACAATATTTGTTGGGTTTTTGATAGGTTTTAAAAATTTTGTCAGATTTTGGGGTTTTTAAATTATGATTATTATTAGTAGTAGTTTGATGGGAGGGAAGCTTGGTTTTTCCCAGCCTCCCCTCCTCATAGAAAGCTCAGATTTTCTGGCCAGGAAAAAGCCCCAGAAGTGTGAGTAGTGTTTCTGCACTACACAACAGTATGCAGAGATAGTAGCAGGATTATTGTATTGAATTTTCATTTCAAAGGAAATGATGTACAGCAGATATGATGAAGAAATCCAGAGAAATATTGCCACTATTTCTTAGCAAAAAGGGCTTATAAAAAGGTCAGATGTTAAGGTCTTGAAGATCAGTCACCACCCAAGGCTGCTCCTCTCTACAATAAAGACGGCTTAAGAATGTGAATTTATGGCAGGAATGGAAGGATTAAGTTTGTGGCAACTTCAACTGAACTTGCACCGTGGTGAAACATGGGGAAAAGAACAACAGAGCTAATTAGACGAGCTGAGCTGTCAGAGTGCGGCTGAATGGCTCGGTGCCAACAAACAAAAGGAATGGGCTGGCAATCAGCGGGATCGATAAGAACACTGCTTCATTAGGGCTGATAAAACAGCCGAGAGAGGAGTGCTCGGGAGAGGGGGGAGAGAAGCAGGAGGGACTGGGGGGGTGGGGGGGGGAGAGAGCAAGAAGGAGAAAGGGAAAAAGAGAGGAAGAAAGAAACCTGTTTAATTAAATCTGAGCTGGAAGGTGATGTGTAAAGCTGGCTTGTCATCATGCTGTGAACACTTTCACCTTTTGGGTGGTACCCTGCAGGAGTGATGGTGATGAGGGAGAAGAGAGTTTTGGATGGCTCCAGGGGGCCACCAGACCAGTGCAGTGCACGGTGACATGCTAAGTAGATTTAGAGCATTGTTCCTGGGGGACTGCAGGGAAAAGCCAGGAATCAAGCCAATTCCTTGCCGGATTTTGAGCCTTCTGTAGACAAACAGGCAGGGTTAAATCCTTATCAACTGCAAAAGTATGAAAGAAATTCAATTACATGAGCATACAGCCAAAAGAATAAAGGTAAACATCCAGTAGAGAAGGGTTAAATGTGATTATTACTGTCCCCAACAACTTTATGTGTAATTATTATATTTTAACTTTTTGTAATTGAATGAAGTTTCCAAACAGCCACTGTTAATCCAAACAGACCTCCATTAATTATAAGCAACAACCCTCTCTCCTTCATAAAACCACCACAACTCATTTCCAAAGCAGCAGAATGCAAAGAACATATCTGTTCTGCTTCCTTAACTTGCCTTTGCTCTGTGTTTTTCTTTGTATTATTAGCAATGACTCATATTGCAAGGACTGGTGCCCACGGAGTCCTCTCATAACAGATATATCCTGAAAACAGTAAGTATTTCTCAAGATCTGTGGTATTAAGTGGACTTGCTTGGAAGAGCAGAGGGACCTGGTGTCCTCTGTCTGCTGTAAAAGGCTCTCTTACCTCACTGCCTGGTACCCACCTCTGTAATATATGCCAAGACTAAGCAAGGGAAAAGCAGCCTGCACAAAGTATTATTTACACACACAAAAATGTGTTTCAACTATTAAAAGCCAAATAACAGTTCTGAACAACAACAAATTTATGTATATTTGGTACAAGCATATTTTGGGGAGTGATTATAATCATTTACATTTATCTTGAATTTCCTCTTGATGAATGAAGCATTTCTGTTCCACTTATTGACACAGCTAGATGAATGCAACAGGAGCTTTATTATTCCATTCCCAACCTTTTATCAATCACATTGGGAGCAAAGACAGTTGACACAAACACACTATAGTCAGGACTATTAATGCCCTACAGCTGGGAGATTAAACAGTCTTAGCAAGACTTCGATGCAATAAATTAATCTGAACAATACTGTTCAGCAACTTCTGTGCGGAGGCCTCGCAAGGTGCCCTCCTGCCAAACACAAAACAGGAGGCTGGGAGGGACCACGGGAGCCCCATCGTGCCATGGGAAGGTTTTTCCTGGTGGAGTGTATCTGGGAGGGTCTCCCACATCAATCACATTTCAGAGAACACATTTAAGCATAGTCAATGCTACCTTTTAAACACAGAAAACAGAAACCTTCAGAGCAGGGCTGACTCTGCAGCTAAACACCCAGAGTTAGAGAGAGGAAAAGCAACACATGCCACTGAAAGGTAACACAGGAGCATGCACCAAAGATCCAAAGTTAACACACCAAGTGCACTGTTAACCAGTTGCCTGCCCATCCCAAACGGAGTTTTATCAAGTTTTAGCAAGATCTGATTTGAAAACTTGCATCTCTCTCTTTCTAATAGACATGTGTGTATGTATAAGGAAGCCAGAAGTAAGATGCATTTGCCTTTTGGGGGAATTATATTCCAAAAACATAAGTCCTGAGTAAAGTATCTTCTAAGGCAAATAACAACACCCCTTCTAAACTGATACCACTGGCCTGTCCTGCTCAAAGAAGAACAGTAATTTAAAACGTCACTGTTGCAGATCCAGCAGGATCTCCAGCTTTAAAGCCATCTGGCACAGTTAGTAGATAACAAATGTCCTACAGGCAGGGTTTTGAATGGGAAGCTGCTGAGATAAGGCATCCCTGCCAGTACAGCTACTGCACTGAGAATAATCCCTGTGTACTACTCTGTGGCAGAGCCACTCCCTCTGGCCAACGTGCTCTGCCTACGTTCTTTATATTCTGCAATTACTTAGAGTCCCAGCTTGCATTTTAAATGAACATAAAGTATATTTGTATATCATCCATAATGTGGTACTAATGTTCTACTGCCCAAATATAGACTCCACTTTCTTCAGATGAATTCACTCATCTATCCCACGGAGAAAAATTAAGCGTCCCCAATTAATTCACAGCATAACCTGCAGAGAAGAAATACGTTCTCTCCAGACTTCTGCTTCCTTTCTCATTGGAGTTCAGTGCAAGTCTTCAAAAGCTCACCGGCTAAAAACTTAGGCCAGGCCAGCCAGAGGCTGGAACACATCACTGCAAAGGGAAACCAGGGGGTCCAACAGCAGCACCAGTTACCTGCAGAACTGCCTGCCAGCTGCAGAACTCGCCAAAGGAAGCAGAGTAAGTGCAGGTCCCGGGGCTGTGGCGCAGCAGAGCAAAGGGAGCCGAGGAGAGGGCTGGCTGCTGCAGGCTCAGATCCAGCTGCCAGGTTTAGTAAAGCCTGTGCAGTCCTCAGGCAGGGGTTAGGCTGTGGCAGGGGAGCAAAACCACCAACTACTCACGGGCCTAGAAGAGCGGTGGATCTTGGGAGGCGGTGGCCGGGGCGGGCGGAGTCTTTGCTGCTGCATCAAAGTGGAAACTACATTAAGTGACCTACATGCAAACACCTCTGGTTCTCTGGCAAAAGCAGTGAGTGGATGACAACACGTGATTAACCCTGACTCCATACTCACCTCACAACACGCCGTTCTTATTTTTATGTTGTTTTCACAATGGTGACAGATCTTCTGACCTACAAGGTGCCACAAGAGAAAAGCCACCTGCCCTCACCTGCTGCTGCAGAGCAAATGTCAGACCAGAGGCAGCCCAGTCAGCACTCAGACCAGAGCAGCCAAAATTCAGAGACAACAGACACTCCAGGTGGATTCTTGGACCTCTAGGTCCAAGTGTTCTAAACCACAGTTGTGCACATGGAAGAGTCCTGCAAAGCAGGGTACTCAAATCTTCCACTAGAATCTCATGAGTGACCTTACTGCATGTGAAAACTTACAGTAAAGGCCTGCAAACAAAGACATTTAAGAGCCTGGGGAAAAAAAAGACAAACTAAATCAATTAAAGTCTCCATACACTTAAAGATGACACAGGGTTTCTCTCCTGTACTTTGTATCACTCGAGTCAGTCACAGAAGCTCTGCTGTGTATCTTCCCATCTTACCTGCTCAAGCTGAGACTACAGTCTTAAAATATCTTTAACTGCTGGTCTGTAGCACTGCATACTTATTTTCTATTATGTTTCAGAAGTATAATGGAGCAGCTGAAAAATCTGATATTTGCCCTTCTCTAATTACTTTTTAAAGTACCTAATCTAATGACTTTTTTTAAGCACTAACAGTGTGAACTGGTGAAACAAGAGCAGTGTTGGTAAAGCATCTGAAAAGATGTGTGCAAAGGTGGGCTCTTCAGAGAGCAAGAGAGACAGACAGACAGGCTAGCTGGAGACCACCTCCCAGTGAGATGGTCAATACACTGACTACAGTCACTGCAAGGACATGTACAACTGAGCTGCACTTACCCACACACTCACTGAAGGAAAGGTATTTTCCTGAGAAAACATGTGAGAGGATTTGTTACTGATCTGCCACTGTTTGATTAGACAGTGGCAATACAATCAAGTTTTAAATATTCAGGGGTATCTGAAAACTAGAATATGTGTTAAAGCAGTCACCAAGCTTGGTCCATGTACAGGTGAATTTCCCCTGTGACAGGTCAGAGAGCACACAGGAGAGCAGGAGCACTAGATACCCCAGCACAGTGTGGAGGAGTCTGACAGGACTACCACCTCCCTGCACACTCCTTTCACCTCTGGTAGAACACAAATTCTCTGTGTTTCCACAACAAAGACACATACAAACACTGCTGTGGGAAAATATTCAAGGTGTAGAAACTTTTGTGTTTCTTGGACTTTTAAACAGGCATCATATTAATTCCCAGAACTGTGACCTCCCCTAACACCACAGTCACATCCAACACTCAGAGTCACAAATGCTACCAGAAATGAAGCTCATTTTGTGGTCTTGTATGTATGGCACCAAACAGTACATTTATGAACCTTACAGAATGGGACCAAACTAGATACCCAAAGCAGCATGGCTAGGGGAACAGCATGGCTTGAACCAGTGGTGTGAAGCACAGACAAGAGCAGGCAAAGGGCAGTGAGGAGTAACTGACGTGGGGGTCCAGCAGGAGCTAACAGGTACTTGCCCTTTAGCAGAGCTGCATTTTTACTGTGGATGTTAATATCTGTCACCAGAATGGGATACGTGAGTATACTCAAAGTCTACAATGACCATATTTACTGGAAAAGCCACTGATTTGAAGTTAATTTGTTAATGCAGCAAAACATGTCGTTTCTAAAAGGTCAGTAGGGGAAGCTGTGTTGGAATATCAACTTAATTACCTGTGCTGTAGGGATGAATGGGTACAAAGCAGCACATGGCTACACTGCTCAGAGCTGCTAAACTGCTCCTCTAGGTGTGTCCCTAAATGCACAGACTAGAGCTGTGTTCTGTGAAGGGGAGAAATGTCCAAATTAGCACTTTCTCACCAGGAGCTGTTTACCAGCTTTATACTTTTTACTCTAGATATTTCTCTTAATTGTCTTGTTCTAAATACTTCTGAAGCAAGAAGACGGAAAAATTGCAGAAAGCCAATTTCCTGACTGCAGACCTGGCACTGCTTTACTAATTATCAGACAAGTGATTTTAAGCTATGAGATGCTGCAGGAAGAAAAATCTTACATTCATTTTTACACTGTAAAAACACTATTTAAAAAATACAGACCCCACATCTCAGACAGCAGCTATTACATATCCAAGGAACTTTCACAATACAGCTATTTAGGGCTTTTATAGTAAAGAAAACATTACAAAAAAAGATCATTTTTGGTCTGCGAGGTAACAGCTCGTGAGCAGAATATTATCTCAAACTAATTGTGTATGTCTTGAGTTTTATTTTTAAGTGGTATTCAAAACAGAGCCTTTGTGAATAAATTAGAGATGGTGTTTCATGTGCAGCAACAAGTGCAAAGAGAAAAAATGCAGGAAGGCAACACAACTGGATGAAAATTGGCTTGACTGGACATACAGAGGGAAGTGTTGCTCTTTCTCAATTAGCAGTGAGGGGTGCTTGTAATAATTCCCAAAGCAAAGCTTTTCTCCATGAATACCTTCTTTCCTTCAGCAGTTCAGGACTGGTTTGAGAAGTGCTAGCACGGCTGAAGGACAATCAGACATGGAGAGAGATGTGCTGTCCAGAACGTGCCCTGCTCAGACATCAGGCTGCAACTGATCTAAAGTGCTGACTGGGGAAGAAGATGCTGGACCTCAACTGAACAGTCATTAAAAAATGAGGAAAAAAAAAAAAGGATAAAATAACAACACTGAAAAATGTATGGTACCTAAAAAGATTCAGTACAGAAAGCAGATGGAGTCTATGAGGCAGCTGTTTTATTATCCATCCAGATCCCTGCACAGCACACACTACTTTTTCATACTCCCATATGCACAGCTCACAAACTGGGATGACAAGAACAGTGTATACTTTACAGCATATATTTTTAATTTACACTCTGAAATACTTCAACAGAAATCTGCTGGGTCCTGTGATAAAAATAATCTCCATCTTTTCAGGGATGCCTCATTCTTCAAGCCATATTTGTAGATTGGGAAGGAAGAATGAATCTGGCAAAAACGTAGCAATGCCTATAGCTGTGCCAAGAGTTTATGGAAGGGGCAGAGATTGCCACAGTTAAACACTCTGATTAGTTTAATGAGAAAAACAAGGACTCTCTCCTTACCTTTCTAGCCAGGTATCTTTCATTGCATGACAGAGAAGCAAACAGGAAGAGAAATGTAAGGTGACTACAAGGTCCTGTTTTCCCTACTACTGAATAAGGATCTTTATTTCAGGCATCTGAGTGTGATGAGTTAGGGCCAAAGATGCACAGGTCCATCCTAGAGCCACTGAGAGGAAACTCGCTCTATTCACAGGGAAGAAAGTGGTTTGAAGATCTGTGAAGACTTCTTAGTTCCTAGCTCTGGTACCAGAGCAGTTCCCATCCTACACAAACGAGCCATCCAAAGCCACAGAAGAAGGTTTCAGCACAATTGCAGGTTGGGACCACTTAGTTCTCCTAATATTTTTAATCTGCAGTTCTTCTTCTTTTCACCTCCCTTTACAGTGTATTTTTGCTGGACCCTGCAGCAACAGCAGAACCCTGCAATGACAATATCCATGCCTCAGCCCTAGGTGGGTGACTTGGTGCACACACAGGTACATTGGTGGTCCTAAGGCCTGTCTGACACCAGAAAAGAACATATGCTGGGTACTCTGCATTGCAGAATGTGCCTTCCCCTGAAAGCAGCATAATTTAGGCTTGTGCAGAAGGAGAATCAACTCATGATTGTCTGTTACATTACTGCATGATGAAAGGACCATGAAAGAGAAGTCCCTTAACTCATTGAACCATGCCCTTTCTGGATTGCTAGAACAGCAAGGAGGGTTTTTCTCAGAACTCTTCAGAGATAAAAAGGGAAAGGTTGGAGAGAGAATCTCATTGAGATGACGTTCAAGTTTCCAAAGGACTTCTACCCAAATGAGGTATGTTTTGCAGTGGCTTGTTTGCATTCTAGCTGCTTCCCAACATACATGGATGGAGAGATGAGTTGCAAAAAATCCCAGACCCAAAGAATATATTTATCCCCATGTGTTAAAGTCTATCCATCTACTATCTCAGCAGAGTTTAAAATCACAGCTAATAGGTTAACAACTGTTTTTCTTCTGCTTCAGATGAAGAATATCAGAAAGCTGGGGGAATATTCGGCTTCCCAATTTGTACTGACTGCTGAGTGCTACCTGCAATGTCTGTTTGACAGGAGTGACATTTTGTACTGCTGTGAGATGGGAGAACGTGTGACATTTTTATTCATGGTGGCGTACGCCCTTGTAATGATCAGCCCTGGTCGCTGTGCTGACTGCAGCAGCCCCCAGCCCTGCAGAACAAACAGCAACCCGAGGTGCCAGCAGTTGGGCTGCCTTATTAAACACCACCAGGATCCTAACGAAGAGCAACTGCTGGAAAATCTCACTGTCAAATCCTCAAGGACATTGTCAACATGGAACTAACTACATATATTTTTCATTTAAAATACCGGAAAATCCAGCAATGCAATATTAAATAGAGAGAAAAATCCACACTGTTTGGTGTGTGTTTTCTTTCTTAACTGGTCATTTTGTCAGCTTTACATTGGGCTTTCTCTGGGCCTGGTACTGGAATTCAAATCAGGCAGATCATGCAACCTACACAATTTAAAACGTTGGAAAATGGACAAATCCCTTATTATCTTTAACAGCTCTTCCTCTCTAGCAAGCACAATACTTGTACAGGGGTAAAAAAAAGAAGAGCTGGTGTCTCATTGAAGGAGTTCTATAAACAGCACTGTCTATCTGCTTCACTCAGCTTCATCATTCACCCAGGCAGGCTGTAATTAGGGGATGCTCCTCCACACACACACACCCAGGACAGGGCTCCTCTGGCTGTAGCTCAGGGTTCTGCTTCCTGGTTTGAATCAGGCCAGCTCCAAACCATGCCTGGCCACACAGGCCATCACAGGAGGGTGAGCACTTAGAAGAATCATGTTTCACACACTCCCTTTAATCTCCTAGTTTAATCCAGGGGCCCAGAGGTCACTGCAGACAGTTCTGGCCTAACTGCACGTATCAACTTCATAAGTAATACATAAGCAGCTTATGGATGCTGATCAACATTGATAGACTAAGCAAGTCATGCATAAGACCCTCTGAGCTTTCCACAGCTTGTCAGTCTAGGTGATTTGGTTAGCCTTGCATCTACTGAGGGATTTATTTTATAGGTATGTGTTATTTATAAACCACAATTCTTCCTCCACATGCCAGCAGTGATGGACCAAGGTACTCACTACAAGATATTTATGGGTTCCTCAACATAACAGGACTAACAAGGAATTTCTGCAGCTGTGTTACAGCTGCTACTGCTTGTCAAGAGCCCTGTGAGGTCAGCTCAAGCACAGGATTGTCTTCACACACCCAAGCGTCGTGGCATCTGACTCACCTGTACCCGGGGCAGTGAATTTATTCTCAACATCCCTGTTTTAAGAGGCACTTGAAATGCCAAGGCAGTGGGAAGCACTGAAAGCCACAGCCCAACCTGGGCTTTTCCATGGATGAGCACATCTGCTGGATACAGGCTGGAGCCAGGTAATCTTACTGCAAAGTCTGAATCCCTCCATAGCACGAGCTGCACACAAACACATTGCTGGGGCTGCTGAAGAAGATAGAGCTGTCTGGTTGCTCATTAGAAAATACAGGCAAGTGAGTGCACGAGAGGCAGTAACCTTTGGGCATGCTCTGCAGGTGGTGTACATCTTCCTAAAGAGAGTGCCAGGTCTCACTTGTCAAATATTTACACGCATGACAAGAGTGCAAGCCTTTTAGTTAGACAACTCCTATCCCATGGACTGCCACTGCTGCAAATCTTGCACACCACAGAGCAGAATTTCAATCAAATGAATTATTTTCTTGTCCGTTGACATTGGTTTTATTCCCCTGACTAAGAATGCTGTCCCCTAACAACCTGATGGGACTCAAGTAGACATTAGATGGACAAGTGATCCAATACATTTGCCTTTCTTACAAGGTGACTTTTACTGAGCAACTGTGAATTTCTTTCTGAAAGGAACAGTCAGAGAAAGGAGAAGAATGAGGGTAGAAGATATGCTTTCTGAAGACAAGATTACTTTAAAGAACTAGGTTTATATGCTTCCTAAACCCATAAAGAATTAAGTGGGGAAAGGGAGGAAATACCCTGTGGCTCAGTGGAAAGGAACAGGGAGACCAAGCTGCCCATCAGTAGGGAAGAGGGGAATGGAAGCTCATTTTCTTAATGAAGGTATCTGTTGTCAGAACAGCTCAGAGCAGGGAGAACTGGAGGCTGGCTTCTCCACCACAGCATACAGTGGCAGGAATATTAGAAAGTGAACTTGCTTTCCCCTTTCCCCTTTGGTTTCTACCTCAGTGGCACACAATGCCTGCTGTGATCCAGGGGAATCTGCTATTGTTCCAATGCACCTGGGTGTGAAGGGAGTCATGGGGTCTGGCAGAGGAGCCTTCCTCCCTTCCCAGCTTCATCTCTTTTACCCTGGAGATAATCCCTCCCTCTGCTGCCTCTGGCCTCAGCGAGCCAGTTTTGCATTTCTGGAATGCAGCTGGCTGGTTTTCTCCCCAGCTTCCCCCTGACCTCTTAATGCTGTTTAATCTTCTTGCAGAAGAAACCTGCCCAACAAAGCAGCGTTGTTTGTCCTGCGTGTCTAAGTGCAGGTCATGAATGGGGAAAATGAACATGTTCACTGACAGGGAATGTTCAAAACAGCAAATAGGATGGCAATTTCCAATCTGTGGCC
Source organism: Corythornis vintsioides (assembly GCA_025447755.1). Taxonomy (NCBI): domain Eukaryota; kingdom Metazoa; phylum Chordata; class Aves; order Coraciiformes; family Alcedinidae; genus Corythornis; species Corythornis vintsioides. The sequence continues at coordinate 37,575 of JAOEGS010020968.1, read as the reverse complement.
TGCAAAAATCTAACAGCAGTAAGAACCAGCTGGGAATAGAACTTGAACAAGTCTTTTCACAGTCAGATAAGCTGCTTTAGCATAAGAACATTCTCAGTTTGTTTCATAGTTATTACATTAGCATCCAGAATATTAATTCTCTCAGTCTGCATCAAGAATGGAGTATGATTGCATCTCTGTAAGTAAAGATGTGTTTGGAAGAGCCTTCTGTATGAGCTTTACCTTTTGATAATAAATGGTATAAATACTCTATTTGCTGGTAAATAAAAATAAGCCACAGAAACATAAACACGCCTAAGATGACAAAAGACATTCTAATTATAACAGAAGGAATCAGAGAGCTGAACAGAACTGCCAGTGTAACTGCTTCCAATGCAGTGATACCCTTTCCCAACAAATGATGTTTCTGGCAGCTTATCATTTGTTGTTTTAATTGTGCTAGATCAGTTGTGCTACTGATGCCATAAAAGCAGCAGAGAAAACATTCCTCAGCACGGATTTGTTTTTAAAGACTGCAGGCTCAGCTCCTTTTGTGCTCACCCACCTCCCAAAGACTGAGGGGAAGACTGGGCACAGGTTTGAGCCAGGAGGCTCTGGGAGAAGCAGTCAGTGCAACACTGCAGGGGAATGAAGGCTCGGTTAGGGGTGGAAGAGTGGAAGGATAGATGCAGAAGCTTCATTAGGAGAAAGACATGTTAAATAAGTATAGATTTATAGTTACGGACTTGGCAGTGAGTGTGGGTAGCTGAAGGTGCAGTCTGTGTTTGAACTTTTCAGTAAGTTTTGGTCAGTTTTCAGGAGAAAAAGCCAGAAGCAAGCAAGAGCTATGAAGACATTCACAAATGTGGAAGTTCTCTAGCATCCTATTGTCTA
>JAOEGS010020968.1:20231-35133 GCA_025447755.1 Corythornis vintsioides | reverse complement strand
AGGAGAAAAAGCCAGAAGCAAGCAAGAGCTATGAAGACATTCACAAATGTGGAAGTTCTCTAGCATCCTATTGTCTACTGCAGTTCACCTTCTTCCCCTGCTCAGTACCACTCATTTGAATCTCTCTTTTTCACTTGGCAATTGTTCCCCCTGCTCCCCACTCACTAAGCCCTGGTTGCCTGTACTGCCCTGGCTACTTGTTGAGCACAGTTGTGTTGCCTTGGAGCCCACAGTGACTACTCTGTGTGGCTGCTCTGAGGGTCAGCATTAAGGTACACCCTGAGTAAACCAAAACACAGGCAAAGTCAAAGCAGGGAGACAGCAGTGGACATGCCCTTCCCCTCTGCTCTCCTCAGGTAGTTTTATTAAGAACACTGTTGAAATGATCATGGCATTGCTGTGGGGCCACCTGGCTAAAATCCTTCCTTTCACCATCAAGGAGAGCTTTCCCACAGTGTCTTAGCATTACAGAAACCACTGTTAAAACAACTGCACAGTCATCAACCCTGTCCAACAATGCCACTCGCCAAGAGGAGCTACAACACTGCAGCACCTCAGTCAGATAATTGCTGCTAAATTTTGGGGAACAAGCAGCAGAGGTGCTATGGGTTCAAAGACACTTCAAGATATTTTACTGGTATTTTTTGTAGCTTAACAACTGCAGATACACAACGGTATTTGGAAAAGCTAGAAACTACCTCACTATAGGGTGAGAGATAATGAGTTAAAATTAAAGGTTGCTGCTGGCTCGCTAGCCCATCCCCCTTTAGCTAATCTGTCATGTAATGAAGAGAAGCACCCAGCACAGGACAGCTAGCTGCCGGCTCACTTACAGCGAGCTGATTAAGAATGTTCAACCAACAGCAGACTGCAGACCTTTCCAAGGAAAATAAATAGACTGTATGCAAATGTGTTTGTCACTTTGACAGCATGTCTCAATTAAAGCATCTCGTGGTGCTGGTAGGAGCTCTCACTGCAGCGCTGCGGACGAGCCTTGCTGCATTACTGATACACGGGGCTCGACCCTAATCCACATGCATGCATTTTAAACCCCTGCCTTTGCCACATCCACTGCCATAATACCAGCAGACAGAGGAAGCAAGTGACAATGAGAAAAAAGCCTCTTTCATCCTCTTCAGTTTATAAGAACTGTGAATGCACAAACAGCCCTTATTTCGGAGTTCTTGTGGCTTTTTAATTGTTCCCACCTACTGTATTCTAGGCAGAGTTAAAAGTGACACTAAAATCTCTCTCTTTAATCACTACTTAGATGCCATCTCCCATTTAAACAGTAAATGGTGCCTTGCTTTCCTCCCCTAAGCCTTAATTTATATTTTATAAACCTGACCATCTTTGGAATGAAGGAAGGATCTCATTCTCATCTGGGCATCGGGCTAGCAGGAAAGGGACCCGTGGAGGGACAAAGGCAGTGAGGTGCCCTACAGGAGCTGGGTTAGAGCAGTTTTGGCCAGAGCCATCTGCAGTGTAATGCCAGTAACAAGCATTTAGCCAGCCCTTCAGCACAGCCAGTGCTCCCAGGCTGATGGGTGTTCCTTGTGACACACAGAAAATGATCATTAAAACATTGGAAAGTGACCGTTAAAAACCCTCATGAATTTGAATTTACACTTTCCACTTGATGATCTGTTTCATTCACTAACCCAAAGGTCTGACCCAGCTACCTTCAGCAGGACTGGACCCTAGCCTGTAACATCAGCTGGATTTCTGATACCTTTCAAGGGAAGGTGACATTTTCCTGTCAGAGCTGGACGGCCACACTGCTCCAGTAGCCAACTCCTCTCAACTGCACTGGCACAGAAAGTAAGGGGAAAATAAATCACTACTGCAAATATTTAATTGGAAGAGAACCCGTTTGGTTTGGTTGGTTTTGTTTAAAAATAAACCTCCAAGACATACAGTTGGCCCAGTGGTGAAAGTTCTGCATGCAATCTAATGCTAAGATGATAGAGAACACTGCTCTGAGCAATGAACCCATCTCCTGTGGCCCTGGCAAACACCTGAGCAGGCAGTGCAGCCTCACTGGGGACCTGCTATTAATAGATGCTGGTTAAAAATCTGGTTTACTTCACATTTGATAATTCCCAATATTTTACAATTGTTTAAAAAATATACTATGATTCCTTAGGAGAGGTCAGATATTCACTCCTGTTTTCTGATCATAATACTGCAAAAAACAGATACAGAAAAAAAGAAAAAGAGAGAACTGTGACCACAAATAATGGGATTTTTTGAGTCAGGCTACACTTAATAGGAAAACATTGGCAACTGATAATAAATGCTGTATTTTTTTTTTTCAATGAAAAATCGCAGCAAATACATTTTTAAAATAACTAGCTCTCAAAAAAAATAATTACACAACCAAACTCACTCTTTTGCAAAGATACCAAACATTATAAGAGCAACTAATGTGTCCAGTGCAGTTGTCAATACTGAAAGTGTTCAACAATAAGCCATTAATTGATTTTTCCATCTTAGTTCCTCACATTTAATTTCCAGAGAATGTTAAAATGCTTTAATAGTTGGACATTCCATATTGACACTAATGATCTGGCCAGGTAACAGAGGGCCTTTTAAATTATACATCCCCAGTCCTGAGGGCTGCAGCACTCTGCATGCTAAAAGAACAGCAAAATAGTTTATAAAATTGCTATAATAATTATGCTTCCTCCCATTCACTTAGAATTTCTTTTCCTCAAAATCACCATATAAACAAAAATAATCAGTAAACCCCAGAAATAAACCAGGTTTTAGAATCCCACTTCAGCAGACAGAACAGAAATAAAACTAACATAATTCAGTTACCAGAACAATAATGAAGCAATTGGTATACTCATTATTTTGACCATTCCCTGAACTACTTTTGCTGAGTCACACCAGTTCAAGAACCCTAAGACTATGACATACCTGACCAAAATGTACTGTGATTGGTCTTCTCTCTTCTCTTAATTTAGGGTCCTTCTTCTCAACCAGTGGAGAAGGTGCAGTCTTTGGCAGAGGGTCCTCTGGTGCTGCAGAACACCCGTTCTCAGCAATGTCCTGCATGGTAGGAAGAGGTGAATAGCATGGCCAGGGGCATTCTTGATCAAGGGCAAGGGGCACAAAGGAGACACTAGAGGATAAAGCTGACTAACAATTTTGATGTTGGGGAAAACACAACAACCAAAGTACAAAAGAGAAAACATGGTTAGAATGAAACATTTCATCGCACTTGGTCAATCAGAGCTTGCACACAGCTACTCTCTCCTGCCAGCACCCGCTGTCCATGCAAACAGCTCTGCAACAGTGTCTGACTTAAACATGCAAAAGCCAGGAAATACACAGGGAGGCAAGGAACAGATGGCTCAGAATTTCCATCCTGCAAACAAATTCAGCAGAATCCTAAGGACAGGCCAGTTCTGCTTTCTGCAAACCTAAATGGAAATGGTGTTTCTATTTACATCCAATACAGTGGCAGGGGGAGGTGAAACTGAGCCTGGGTAGCTTTGCACTTCCCCTGCACACTGGGTATACTCAGTGTGCCTTGGGGAGGCAGCAGGAAACCAACTGCTGCCCAGCACGATGCTGTTTGCTTTTGCTTTTGCCATTAGTCCTCATCTTCAGAAGGAAGGTGACCCTCAGCCTAGGTTAGAAGGCCTGGCAAGTGTGTGTGGGACACGGAAGGCAGGGCTGGAAGGACAAAGGGATGCAGCCAGAAGGCATCAGACAGGGGAACAGGGTTTGAAAGTCAGCTGGGACACAGTTTGTAACGCAGTGGGCCCCGAACCTCACATCTCTGCAACAATGTCAAGAAATAATGCTTGGTAAATATAGAGAGAAACCTGCACGGGCTGGAGCTCTGCAAGACTGACCTGAGGTTGGCTGCTGACACAGACATTGCTTTGATTCCCTGACCTTTGACATGCCCCCTCAAGCTTCCGTCTTGCTAAGGTACAATAATGAGACATGTAAGCTGATGGCCAATTAGAAATGGTTCTTTTGGACACAGACTGACCTAATGTGTTTAGGTCAAATGAAACAAAAAGCTGGATGGACTTTCTAAGGGGCTTTGTCTGCTCCACAGAGAAGCTGAGAGACCTTTTTAGATCCAGCTGGTAGAGCAGTAGTTCACCAATGTGGGCATAAGGATCGTGGGGAAATTAACAACTTGTTACGGTCAAACTAGAGAGAAAAAACTTTTTCCTCCCCCTGCCCTCCAGCTGCACAATGCTACCTTGTCTTTAAAAAAATACAACAAAGTGCACTGAATTAGCAACAAAGAACCCCAAAACAACTCCATGACAAGAAGCATAAGCTCCTGTCAAGCTCACACTGCAGCTCCAAACCAGCCACAGGCTCTACCTCGGATCTGGATGCTGCTAGAATCATATAGCCCATGGCAGCAAGGTGCCTTGTTCTGCAGTGTAATGGCATTAAATACAAGCTGTGTGCAAATGCAGCCTCATTACATGTGCACCAAGCTTCAACCTGCCATGTCTGAGCCATGGATGTGTCCAGCACACTCAGAGCCATCTGACCAGGGGATGTTCCCAGCACCTCAGTGCTCCACCTGCAGCTGGGGCTCAGGCCAAGGCTGGGATTCTGTAAAGCAAACCACCTTCTGATCCAGGCAACACTTCCAGAGCAATGTGAAGTGGACACATAAGCTCAGACATTAGGGGAATGGGAGGAGATAAAAGACACAGAAGATCAAGCCATTAAGCAACCCACCCTAAGATGATAATGAAAATCCTCACACCTTCTGTAGCCATAGACTTGCTGTACTTCTGATGATGTCATTACATACAAAGTTATTATCCTAAAGTGTCTTTCCACTGCCTTTTGTGCACAGACTTCCAAGGCAACTGCAGCAGATTTCAGTCAAAGCCATTTTTCTTAATAAAACATGAGAACTAAATTATTTGGTAACTCTCTATCTTTGTAAAATCCCCAAAAGGCAAATCAGCAACACAGCTTCAGTCATCAAAGCAGAACTGGCTTTGCCAAAGTTCTTTTTTCACCTTCAATGAAAACACATTGGAGCTAAATAAACAGAGAGCACTACTTTGAAACAAGTCAGAGCTCCAAGTAGCTCTCAAATGATTCAATGTCATGTTTGGCAATTCTCTAATTGCACAGTAGACAACAGTCCTTCAAAGTGCTCTGTGAGGGACCCCCAGTCCTCTGACTGGCTTGGAACACAGCTATTCAGAAGTCAAAATAGCTACTGACAAAACACTTCTTCAGCCAGAATTCCCCCTGGACTCCCCACACCAGTGCCAGCCCTTCCCCAGAGCTGGGCTGGAAGCTCAGCAGCAGCTCTCTGCACTGCAGAACATCACCCTGGCTGGGGAAGACCTAAGTCTGACTTTTCAGTTCTGACATGTCCCCAGAGAAGGGATTTGGTAAAAGCAAAAGACATTCCTGAAGTAACTTCTTTGGGATAACAACAAAAATGTAAGATATATCTCTTCCAAAAAATGGGGGAAAATGGAAGCTGGTAAATTACTCATTGCTGGAATAAATTCTCCAGAAACACAAAAACCTAGCAAGGACTTCTTAATGAAAGTGTATTATTAAACACAAACCCACCTTTTGCCTGAGGAGAAAAAGATACTTTATAGATTACTGGAAAAAGAGAATGACAATGATCTATCACACTCCATAATTATCTCCATATACAAATAGTGCTTCCCCTAACAACTGCCTTTCAGGTGAATTGTTTACTACCTATGTATTTTAAAGGAGGAACTCCACAGGATAAGATATAGATTTACAGATATGTGAAGTTCACACTGTAAACTGAATAGGCTTTTTTTTCTGTTTGCATGTGTGTTAATTTTTTTAGGGACCTTTTGGTCTACAAAGGACTACAAGGGACTAAAATACTGTCTATCAGAAGAGCAAAAAATCAGTAACCAAATTGTCTAGGATTCCTCAGGAATAAGCCTCTAAATGAGTTGTTTCTAGCTATACCTTTAATAAAGCATGGACAACAGCCCCTTGATAACAGATATTAACTGGATCCAAAGAGGGCTCTAGTAAAATAATGCTGAATACATTAATACCAAGTGCCCAACCATTTATATAAATTGTCTTATCCAGAAGCTTTCAGTAAGTTACATTCTCCTTACTGAAAGTTGAGGATGGCACCATTCATATTCCTCCTTCTTCCTAAATCTATGTAGTTAAGCTTCAAACAAGCCAATAACAGAGTGTCTTGACCACCATGGTCCATTTGTGAAATGGAAAAAGCAGCCTTTGCAAAAAAAAAAAAAAAAAGAGAGGGGAAAAAAAAAAAAGAAAAAAAAGAAAAAAGTACCATATCAGATATAAAATAAAGCTACCATGCTGTTTCTATTAACAATTATTTGCTATCACTCGTAAGAATCCTCTGAAAACTATTTCTGTTGCTTTGAAATACTGCACCACAAATGAACAAGGGATGGAAATAGAGCCCCATTCAATCTCGACTATCATATTAAAGAAGGACCTTACACACACCACCAGTGACCTCTCAACAGGTCAATCCTGCATTTCCCATTTGCAATTCAAACCCAAGACTGGAGCAGACCAAGGGCAAAATGGGCTCTTGATTATATTTAAGAGGTCACCATTGCTATGCAGAGTTGTAGGAAGCAGACCTCTAGCTTTATTGCATTTTTAAATTCCATCTTCTACAGAAACTGCTCATATTTAGCAGCGAAAACTGGAAAAGGGATGTTTATATTTGACTTCTCCTTACCAGTGGCCTGCATACTTTCTGTATTAATAATGAAAAATATTATGTTAAAATGCAGTGGATAGTAAGTTCAGTTTAAAAATAACCTTAGGTTATCCTCAAAGATGAAAGGCTAGCATCCCAAACTTGGCAAAAATTAAGTATTTAATTCTGCCAGAATTTCAGACGGTTGCCACTTGCACACACTGGGAAGGAAATACAGGAATAATACCCTGTTTTCACAGGAAAACTGTGAGGACACACTAATTGACTTGTCAACGGGCAGCACATTTAGATTAACAATAATACGAGGGTGGCCAAAATCATTTTTTGTGCTCTTTTTATCACTTTAAAGGAGCAATAGCTCATTTTAGAGTTCCCTTCCCAGCCAGCATAGACAATGGAGAAGAGGCTGGGGTGGAACCGAACAGGCTGAGGAGAGGAGAGGTAGAGCAGGACGTGTCAAACACCCAGAGCAATCTCTTAAGCTCTCGTGAAAGCATATGTTGAACAAATGAAATGCCATATAATAAGGGAGGGAAAACAAAATTGGGCCATTTATTTGTAAATGTGATGTGTGTTTTTACATGGAGAGTGCTCCCTGTCTGAGAGCCCAGAAGACAACAACAATAAAACAGAGCAGCGACGGAACGAGATGGTTCTCAGCCTTTGTACAAATGTCAGGGCTAACACAATTCCATTAGCATTTAAAACCCAGGAAAACAATCTGGTCATTCTGCACAGCTCCAACTGCTTTGGAAAGGCACACAAGAAGGCCAAATATTTCATTATTCATGAAGGTTACATCCAGAAGTGAAACACTTGGAATTACATAAAAAAATTCCACGGACAAGAAAACTGTTCCGTGTCTCTAATGTTTTCATATTATACCTAAAATGGTCTCTATAAAATAGTAAGTGTAATCAAATAAAACAGCAACAAAAGCACCAGAAGCAACTTCCTCTTGCTCACAACTCTGGAGCGAGCTGCTAGAGCAGCGAGAGCTCAGGCAGGGCTGGATTCATCAGCCACTTCCAGCCCTTTCCCACAGGCTCAGCTGGGTGTGCTCAGGTAGGTTCCTGTCTGTGCCATGAACACGCTGGCTGCACGATCGCAAATGATGGGCCAGGAATTCAGAGGAGAAATTCCTGAGAGGGCACAGATTGAGAACCCCCAGACCACAGTGAGCAGGACCCCAGCTGTGCTCGCAAGGTCTCGCTGTCCCAAAGCCTAATGGCTCTGCTTCAGAGGTAACAGCACTGGGAACAGGCTGGGGGAGAGGCACCAGAGTGACCAAACTGCTGGCTCAGGAGCATCAGCACTGGGTAACACAGTGCACTGTTCTTGGATTTGGACTGTTGACAAACACAGATTTGGGAAAAAAGTTTGATTTTTTTTTTTTCCTGCAATAATTCACATTTGCAATGGACACCAACACTGATTCCTTCGTGTCTAAACTTTGCAGCAGGCACTCACAAAACACACCACTCCTTTTCCAGGGACACTGCACTATTTTCCCTAAGAGATTACTGAGGAATAACAACGATTTGCCATTGCAAAGTTCACTGCCATTACTGTAGGAAAAATGTGCCAGTTCACAAAGTCTCCTTCCACAAAGCCCCAGCACAAAGGACAGGAGAGGGACCACTCCAGATAGAACACTCAATTTTCTGGCTTTTGTGGGTTTAAGTCAGAGCCTTAATGTATTTGAAGACAGTTTTTTTTGTCTGTGAATATTTATAACAGTGTGAAAAATCCGGGACAGCTGGTAATGCATTTTGAAGTGTGCTAACAACACTGTATCAAACAGCTTCCTATTGATCACATAATGCTTTTTGTGGCTAAGTATTTCATACATGGTGCTTATACATTTTGAATAAGAACTTCAAGTACCTTTTGCTTCAAGCGGTTTTTCACTTCTTTTATTCCCATTTTTGCATGATCTTTTGCCTGCATGAAAAATTAATTTAAGTTAAAATCCCCTTTTATTTCCAGCAGTGACAACGCTTGATTTCAGTGCATCAAGATTCACCTCCCCTAGTTACAGAAAACGGCAAGGAAAAATTTGAAACAGGATACCCAAACCCTATTAAAACAAACAGAAAGCTACCAAAAAACCCCAAGACAGAACCCCCTCTCCCCCAGCAAGCACAGAGTCATGGAGAAAAGTGTTTGCTCTGTTTTGATGCCACTGACAGCTTCCATCCTCTGGCCCTGCACAGCCTTCGTCCTGCCCTCGCTGCAGCTACCACCGAACAGCAGCAAACCTGCTCCTCGCCCTGCTCTGGGGGCCAGACACACTCACCAGGGCTAATCTCACCAGACTCATCTCCCAGGCTGGGGAAAGGCAGGAGAAAAGGCAAGTTTGGATAGTATATCAATGCTTTTTGTAGCATTATCTGGTAAAATTGAGCTTGTAAGAAATCCTCACGTGTTTCTGTCTTGCTTTCCCTTACAGAGTGAAAGTGGCAGCCACACATGATCAGCCAGGAACACACGAGCTGTTTGTTAATGGAACTGAAAACATTTTCAGTTGAAGAATAACTCAGTAAGTTGGGCTCTAAATAAGCAGGTATAAGAAATCTCTAGGGAAAATTAATTGACATTTAGAAGAGCTGGAAACAATTTGGAAAATGAGAGGATTCCCTTATTCCGATGAAGCTGCAAGCAGAGAAAGCTGAGGAACAATGACTCCCAGCAGAGTGCTGATGAGATGGTAGAGCTGCCTGGGAGAGCACATAGGCACTACTTCCCAGAAATAGTGTGTGTAATACATAGAATTTATCATCTCTACTTTCAAAAGAAATCACAAGTTCCCCTCCTCCTTTGCATTTCAATTATGTTCAAATTTCAAAATGACTTTTCCATTTAAATTTGAAATTTAGCTGAATGTGTATTTTAAGTAATTTTGTGAGTCTAATAAAAATGAATTTAAGTCTTGAGCTTCATTTGAAAGGTTAAAACTGAATTGTAATTAGACTCTTATCTCAGTAGTAAGCCAGTACTTGGTACTTACAAACTTATAGACAGTCTTCATGGCAGGGTTGGCCTTGGTCTTTACTGTATTTAAAATGGCTCCACTTCCTTTCTGTAATTATAACAACAATAGAGTAAATTTCAACAAAGCTTTTAAAAGCAAACAGCAATCTAAAAATCCACCATTCTTAACTTAAAATAACAAAGCATTAACTATACTTATTACAGGCAGAATATTAAAACAGTAAATTAAAAAAAGAGAGCACAAGTTAATACATTTTAACTGTTTCTCTGTTTCCCAGAGGAGCCCCAATTCTGTTTCAAGCAGCAGATTTCAATGAACAATGTCAGTGTCTCGACCACCAAGACCCCTGGTTTTACAGGTCATCTCACAAAAGCACATCCTGTGCTTGTGTCAGTCACACTCCCAGTGTCCTCTACACTGCACACAAATCCTACACAAGTGTCAGACAAAAGCACCCTACCAAACACTCCATGTCTGGGGCAGAAAATTCCTCTACTTCCAAGATGAAGAAGCAAGATTTTTACATTTGATTTTATTTTAGTTTTCCTGATCCCACTACACTATTTACCCAAAGCATGCTGCCTTTTGGAGATCTAAGTACTTGATAAAGGGATAAATTGAGGGAAAAATGAAACCTAACTACAGTCATAAACATTAATTCTAGAAAAGCTGAATAGCATGTGGTGGAAATAATAGAAGTCACAAGACAGTAACATGTCAGACAGAATAATCTGTTAGTCTGGTCTGTGTTTTACACATCTTCAGCACACCACTGCCTGCTGCTGTGCAGTACCTGATGTGGCAAATGTAGGAAAATATGAAGGAAAAAAATCTTAAGAGAATTTTGTATTTTCTTATTTCAGTGCAAAATTTCATTTCCAGAGATGAGGTGCAGTCAGGTGCAAACAGTTTAAAGATTTACTACCTCTCTTAATACATGACAATCTGCAACAAAAAACTATAAACAGTTGAATTTAATTACATGTATTTTTATATTCACTCTCTACCATTTCTTTCTTACAGTTTTAAAATTACTTATCAACCTACAAGTTTTTATCTATATATTTATTTACTTAACTATATGATGAGATTTTTTGCACCACTATTATAAAGTATGTTTAATTCAAACCAGGACAATGGACACATGGAAGGCTGCAGGGCTCAATTCTGTCACAAAACAATCCAGTCTTTCCTACTCATACCCATAAACCAGAAGTATCTTACTTTTCAATATATTTTATGCATTAAAAGAGATTTTTAACATTAGTGCTCAATTATCAGCCATAAAAACATTATTGTCTAGAAGTATTTAGGCTTTTAATTTCTACAATTAGAGCACTAAATCAAAGGGATACAAACCCCATCCCAAACAGTGCTGTCCCAGTCAGCTCTTCTCACCATTTAGCTTTACAAAGAGCTGTCTGGGGGAGCAGCTTCCCCTTCCTTTTCTTTCCTTTTCTCTTAAAAGGAAATAAACCCCACATTGTTTTACTGAATGACAGTAACTTAGTTCCAGTTGTCCCAAAGACTTCAAAACTGGGATTCAAAAACTTGAGAATTCCTATGGTGATTTTTTGGAAGTGCATTTTTTCCTTCTGCTCTTCACTTCAACTGAGGAGCACATTATTTTCTCTCAACAAAATCCAGCTGGCCACAGCAAATGCTGCAGGACCCCAGCCAGTCACTGTTATGGGGACAGTTTATCAGCCCTGCAGAGCTGCACAGTGCTGCAGGAAGAAGTGCAGGGCTGCTGGGAGAATGCTGTGTTCTTACCCTGACTGTAGAGAGCCACTGGTGATACAGTTTGTCGCTACCTGCAGAGAATCACAAAAATAAACAAGCTGTAACTTGCTACCAAGCAGAAAAGAAGCTGGAGGTGGGAAGGAGTAGTGCTTAGAGCTTCTAGGAGCATCAGCAGCACAAGAGGACAACCACCTTTTAATGGAAAACCAGCTACAAGTTGACTAGACAGCTCCAGTTTTACTTGTTAAAAGGTGTTTCTATTTTATTGGGGTTGTCTTTCAGACACTTGAAAACACAGAGGATTTTTTTTAAGATTGCTCTAAGAAATTAGAGGTGGTTCTGGATAAAGTCAATGGTTTATCCTCCATTGCAAGAACTCTTTTAGCTGCATTTTAGCCAAGCTGTAAAGCTGAGCTTTTGTAAGACTGAACAGACTTTATTCAAACCACAAAATATTACTCAAAGCTCTTGACAGAGGCAAGAACAAAAATGTAAGACACTTTAAATTGGAGTGATCTTTGCAGCCTGGGTTGTGTTGGTGAGTCACCAGCCATGACATCACCATGGCCCACCAACAGCAAAGCAAGAAGAGGGTGTGAAATGTCTGCATTTCTTACCTGCATATTCTCCCATATTTATCTCTTCTTCAAAAACATCACTGAAGCCCTCGCCGGAGTTGAGAAGATCCAGCCGGCCATCGATGAACTGCACCCGTGGCAAGAGAGGGGAACAGATCAGCAGCCTTCCTTTGGCTTTCCACAAAGACTTCATGCTGCACTAGCTACAACAACCCCCACGTTCTCATTGGGAAGGGAGTCTAGATGGCATGAAAGTGCAAGCAAAGCTGGCAGAATGTTTACCACTGCACACTGCTCTGCTACAGCCCAGCAGCCAGGGCAGTGTCTAGACATGCACCCTCCCAGCTGCCCTGAAGCTGCAGTACCATCTTCAACAGCCCTGTGCTTTCTGTACAGAGTTTATAGCAGATAGATTTGGTCTAGAGAGGCTCAGATCAAAACTGAGGACAGAGACCTTTAGGGGAAAAAACCCCATTCACCTCTTCAAATATAGGAAGCCTTACCACCTGAATCTGAGAAAAGCCAGCAAGTAGGAATTAAGGTGCTGCCACCTACATGAATTTTCCTCATTATGTGGCTGACAGATCAAGGAATATAGGAACAGTCCTCAAAAAAAAATCAGTTGTACTGTTAAAATATCTGCTTCAACAGTAGAGCAATTAAGCCAGTACCTGCTTAAAGAGCTGGAGCTGAATGGCATTCTGAAGAAACTGCCTCATGACAGCAGAACGATGGGACACAAATGCTTCCTCACAGAAAGTGATGGGTTCACCCTGGAGAGTTCAGAACATGAAACACTGAAAAAGCTTTGTCTGAATCCATTTGAATCCACTGTCTCCATTTTATCCCCTTCCAAAATAAATAGGCCTTGCAAAACAGTGAGAAAACTGTAGTTTATTTCCAGGTTTCAATCACGTGACTGAAAAACAGTCACTGGAAACTGGCAAATTAATTACCATCAAAATAAACCACACTTGCTTTATGCACATTTTGCTAAATGCTGGTGAAGGAACTTTCATCACCCAAAAAGGTAATTTAACTTCACGTCCCCAAAATATGACACAACCATCTGAATGTTGTCTATTCTGTCTTTCTGCTGCAGCAGACCCAGCCAGCTAGCCACACACCCCTCAGGACTGTCTGCTCTGCTCTCTCCACAGTTCTCAAGGATTAGACTTTCATATGTTGAATGAGTGAAATCTCCCTTTTTCACAACCTTGTTGGCAAAAGACAGAAATTGTTTTGCAGCTCTACTTTTATCTTCTTTTAATGAGTTATGTTAATGCTGAAGTCTGCTGTGCATCTGCCATAAGGGCACAAATTTCCTCCACACTTCAATCTGCAAATAATCAATGTAGCATGCAAATATATTTATTGAATTGAAAACAGGAAAGTAACAAAACATGATAAAATTATATCAATGTATAATTAATATGGAGGCTTTTTCATACTTATTCTAAATTATATTTAGAGAAGTTGATCAGAGGAAGGTTTAACTTTAATTTAGTCCTCTCTTACAAGCCAAACAACCTTTCCTACTATCTGCAAGAATCCAGAATTTCTTCCACGGCCAGAGTGGCAAGGCTGTGGAAAGAACTGTGCCCTGCAAACAGGAGCTGCTTCACCTCAGCTGTACAGCCCACACCAGGACACCAGCCTCTCCTCCCATGGAGCTCAGCACCATTCCTATGGACACAAACTACAGTGGGAGCCCAGGACTATTACAGCCTTAACACATCCTTCCCCAAAGTACTGCTGATTGAGTTTGTTCATTAGGTTGATTAGACCTTTTGACTTCTTAAGAGACAATTCAGGCTCAACTGCTGCTAGATGATAAGAAAAACTTTAATCACCAAGGTCAAGCGTGAGCTTTTCAGCTTAGAATGCATTAGTACCTTCCATCCCCCCTGACCCGCAGGAGGGTGAACACACTGCTGCTAATCCCCATCCACAGCTTCCTTACTAAAATACAAGCTGGACAATAAGACCATTTTCTTGACAGACTTAGTTAACTGTAAATTATAAAGCTAATCAGCTCTGCTTTTACTGACAGATGACATTATCCATAAGGGACATGCTAAGAACTGCAGATATTTTGTGAAATGAATGATCTTGCTCACATGTAAAACAATTACAATCATTTGTCCTGATAAACCCATCAACTCCTAAACTTGCTGTTTCCAACAATTAGAGTTTAGGCCTTGATTGGTCAACACCTCAAATATCCATTATTCCCATCTCCCGCTATACATGCTTAGCAGAGGCTTAAATATGTCATTGCAAATGCTTTAAATGTGTGCAGAACACAACTCCACCAGGAATCTGATTTGATCTGTAATAACAGAAAATTCACATCTATTTCAAGATTGGATCACAATTTTTTTTTAATACAAAAATTTAAACGTTTTAAAGACATTTAATCTTCAATCTTAACAAAAGTAACTTTATAAGACTAAAGATTAAATCCTCCCAGATGCATTGAAAAAAAAAAGGTGCCTTTTCCTTACACCTTTGCAAATCTCCCTTCCTGAGAATATTTTATATTCATCTGGCATAATGAGGTTCATCAGGGCAGTGCTGCTATCTCACGGCCACATACAAAACTGGAAAGTTTCAGCCCACATGTGATCTGCTGCTAACCCTGTTTTTAAGTGGGAACTGTTACATTCTAAAACAATTTTGAAATTCAGCTAGTGAAAAATGAGAGGACTCTAGGACTTACTTGACACTGTTCAGAATTTCAGGAAAACTCCTGTTATAAGAAATCATGATGCAAATTCAGATTGGGTCAATGGCCAGAGCCCCTCACGCAAGAGATTCTAACTTGATTCTAAGGATGAAAAAAACTAACACCATAAAACC
>JAOEGS010020968.1:0-20131 GCA_025447755.1 Corythornis vintsioides | reverse complement strand
GGGTCAATGGCCAGAGCCCCTCACGCAAGAGATTCTAACTTGATTCTAAGGATGAAAAAAACTAACACCATAAAACCCCAACAACCCCAACCTGAAGACTGTGTTTAGACAGCCCTGGATGATATACAGAAGCCCCTCTGCATTATGGTGGTCAGCGTGTGGTGCAGGGGAATGAACTTTGTGCTGCTTTTAAGCCAGGGAGGTGATCTTCAAAGCCCCTCTAATAAACATGCGAGCCATTAGAGCTCTTGTAAACCAGCCATGAAACGCTCAGGTGTGGGTGGCACTGAAAGCTGCAGAAGATGGCAGTGTGAGGGTCCCGAGCTGCACGGCTCCTGCCAGCACACTCTGCAGCAGCCCCAGTGCAGAGCAGCAGCAGGGACATGCAGATTCATCCAGCACTGCCTTAGAGTAACCACAGCCTTTCCTAAAGTCACTTACGCTGCAAATGACAAACAAAAGCCTGTAGGAATATTCTAGGAATCATCATCCTTAATTCCATCCAGAATTCTAATGAAACTGAGACAGGGTCCTACTGATCAGGATATTTATGTCAATGTTGGCTGCAGCAGCCACCAAAGGCAAGCAACTGCTCTGCAGACCTTACAGCAATTGTGATTACAACATCACGGGCAGATTAGCTCATCAGAGCTGGAGCAGCCAGCCAGCAGGACTCCATAAAGAAAATCTGAAAGTGGTGACAGAGCCCTGATAGGCCATTGGCTCCTTCAGTGTGCAACTGCAATGACAAATAACCTCCCTGTAACTAGTACAGGAAACCTCTTCGCATGAGCCTCGCTCTAATGGAATCAAGAAAGCATAGATCAAATACTCTGCATTAAGCAAATGAGCATTTCAAGATGCTGCTCAGGAACAAAGAAATCACGTGCTCAGAGGTTTGACCACACTTCTCCTAAAGAAAACTAAATGAAGATGCTGTTCAGAAAGAGACTACCAGTTCTGGTAAATTAGTATTGCTCAGTGTAATGTTGAAAAGCATTTTAAAACCACGTATTTAGCAATGCAGCCTGCACTGCCCAAGCACTCTGTCACAGGGAAATGCCATTTCCATTACCTGCCTCATTTCAGAGTTTTTTTCCATGTTCCTCTCTAGGGTATATAACCTCTGGTAGAGAAACATCAAGAGCACATATCCCCGGTTGCTTTATTTAATGGTTTTCTGCTGTCTGTACTAGAGACTGTTTGGAAGGTTTACACTACCAAAACCATGGGCCATTTCTCTAAATGCTCAACCCTGGCGATTGCTGGTTGTTGGAATTTCTGTCCTTGTTCTGCATGTGACCTGCTAAATCCTGTAAGTTGTAATAATATCCCTGAAGGAGGAAGGTGACCATGAGCCAGATGAGCCACCAACACCCAACAATCACACCAACAGCCCCTTCAGATGTCCCATGTTAAGACTTGGCTCATCCCTGTGCTGCAGCTCAGGGGTAGCTGTGTTCAGTGCCCAGAGCTCAGGAGCTTGCTGCAGAGACACAGATGAGCCAAGGCCAGGCAGAGCGTTCTGCAGGGCACACAGCCTGAACAACATGCTTCCCCCAAACCCTGCCTTGGCATCACTCAGTGAGTGTTTGCTGACTCCACTGCAATGAAGAAGATACCTCACACTAATGAAATCCTGCAACAGGTAGAGCTGTTTGTCACTGGCTGTTACAGTTTCTCATTTAGATATTAGAAGTCCATCGATTAAAAAATTTCTCAAAATTCTTATGCAATTCCCTTCATAAAACTAGATACCAACTGGAGCTCTGAGTTAGACTGCAGGAAGAAAAGCAAACTCATATCAAGAAATGTGTTCTTGACAAAAACCCAAATAAAAGCCAAACACCCTGAGAAAGGGCATCTATCAGTTTCCTACAACCACCAGAGACCACTGATATTTCAAACCCTCTTCATTTACTAGGATACCTGTCATTTTCATGTTAGACCAAGTAAAATGTCACAGACTCCTATTCCCAAATAATGAAACTCCTGTAATAGAGCAAGGCATCTTCCACAGTGCTCACATGGCTCCTTCAAGCCATTGCCTGCCTGCTGCCTGAACCACCCATAGCACCCCATACCTCTCTGGAACTCCAGCCACAAACCAGGAAGATACAGTGCAAAGAAACCATCAAGAAAGCATTTAGGGCTGGAGGAAAAGAATAATAATAATAAAAAAATCCCACCACTAAATAAATAAATAAAAGGAAAAGATCACCATTTCACAGATCAAGAATAGAGGCACGAAAATAATAAGTTACTTGTACACGGTCACAAAAGTCTCTGGCAGAGCCAGGGAAAAGAACCGAAATTTCTTTAATCCCTGCTCAGTACCTAAATACAAGGCTATTCTTCCTCTTCCTACTTGATATTGTGTCAATGCATGAGTGTAGGTGTTGAAAGACTAACAAAAGAAAAGTAATAGTATGGTATTATGAGCTGAGAAACCTAATCTTTATCAGATACAGCAAATCTCTATGATGCTGCCTGCACTAGGAACTCTCTCTTTGTCCTGAATATGCTTTAAATTACTGGTATAATGTGTACTGTATATTGTTCCACTCTTATATTTATTCCACAAAAACCCCTGTGGCCTGCATGCGATTTTATCATTAGCTGGCAAGGTAATTTCAGGGCCTAGTTCTGCAATCATTCCATGAGCAATACTCCCATTGAAGCCAGTATGTGCTGCATGCAAAGCAGCTACCAATTCAGGTTCCCTATAATAAAAAGGCCTTTTTCTATTTTAACCATTGTGGAACGTTACTGACAATACAAAAAAAAGAAGAAAAATTACAGTGCAATTCTTTAGATGAGTTATTTTATACTATGACAAAATATAAAAGCGTGCTTGGAAACACAATCTACAGAAAGTATTTCCTATGAGATAAATGACAAGCTGATTTTTTGCTTCATTTATTGAAACTCAATAAAATATGTAATATTTTCTTAAAATAGGAAAAAAATTAATTGGTCACAGTTTAATGATGACCGGGATGCCTAAAGGTCATAAATACTTTACTTTCTTTTGATTTCTTAGATACATGTAAAAAGCCAAACCAATGAAGCTTCTAGGATTCCAAGTAAATATGTTGAAAATGTTTTTGTGCAAGATGTGTATCACTCCTCTGTATCATGATCCCCAAGACAACATTGAATAAACCAGCTCTTTTCAAGATAGAAATGTTTTAGTATCATATTTAGATGCAGAAGGAGAATGAACTGTAAATTCACTAAAGCAATGTGAGAGAAGCTTTAGTCATAAAGGTAGGTCAGAAAAATCCAACTCTCAACAAAAAGCCCATTTCTATAAATAAAATGGATATAATGGAATTAAACTTTAAATTTTCAGGGAGCTGGAGACATCTAGTCCCTGATGGTAACAGAAGACAACATGATATGCAGTGTCACCTGGGTGATCCAGTGTCTGGAAAGGAAATGCCATTACTGTAACAGAACTCACTGTGCTTGGATGTGTCATCATGTTTGCCCCAGATCAGTTGCTGTGGAATCCTTGACTATTGCCATGAAAAAAACCAGCTAGAAAAGAAGTGACTTTAGAGAAGGAGTTTCTCATGTCCCCTGAGAGAGGTAATCAAAGCAGTGAGTTAGGAACACTGGAAAAGTCTCATTCTTTTCTGTGTTAATCATGTAACTCTCTCAGCTATCAGTGCATACACTCACGTGCTTTGCCGTGGTCATTTGTGGTAAGGTGTGATTAGAAGGCACTAACATGTCACTAGACTCTTCAAAGATGCAAGAGCACCCCTGGGAACAGCCAGAACCTGCCACACCAAATACCTGGCTCCATGCTGCTCCTTACAGAGCACTAGTACATGAGTGTCTGCACAAACAGCTTCTGGGAAAGGGCCAAGAAATCAAGCCCACAACTGCTGAAGATGCTTCTCAACACATATATGCACATATACATATACGTATGTATACATACATATGTATGTATATATACACACACATATATATATAACAAGCAAAGTATTTCCCTTTTCTGCCTTCACCATTTACTTTGCTGCTCAGAAATAGGCTCAGATTTTACCACGAGAAGGCAAGACACAGGAAAAAGTCACGTTAATGATTCCACAACTGTGCTACTTTTCAATTACTTTTAGTGGAGCTAAAATTACTTCTAGTGGAGCTACTTTTTCTTCTTGATCACTGGCACTACACGAAGCCCTGTAGCTGATCTGACAATAGCTGAGGATCCTGCCATTTTAGAAAGTACCGGTTTTTGTAAGTTCCATCTGGTTTTATTTCCCCAGGCTCTCCTCTACAACATCTCCCTTTTGCCGTGTTGATTCAAACCCTTACAAGAAGAGGAGCAGCTCTCCCGGCTCAGAGCCCCCCAGGCCAGTGCTCTGCTCAGCGCGGTCCTTCCCGGGCGCTGCAGACAGAAAGTGCATCCAGCGAGAGGAGCAGAGAGGAGAAAAACCCAAGCAGATTTTTCCTTTCAGCACTTCCCCCACAGGATTCGCTCGACCCACGATGAGGCACCAAAGGGAATTTGCTCTGCATTCCTCCAGCTCGCCCGCACCGCCCCAGCCGGCCTCGCTCGGCTCCTCCCCGCTCGGCACGGAACCCGCGCGAAATGCCCGAACTCTCGGGTGCGGGGGGATTGCCCCGCAATGAGCCCAGATGTGCGGGGCAGCATCTGGCTGGGAGCGCAGCGGGCTCCGCAGCTCTCGAGCGGCGGGACGGGCGCTGGAGCGGAGCTCGGCGCGGGGCCAGATGCGCTCCCGCATCCTCTGCCAGGGAGCAGATGTGCGGCTGTGTGCTGGACCAGGGCTGCCAGCGCTGCCCCCTCCTCACCCGCCTGCCCCGCTGGGGATTCGAACGGGTGAAAGTCCTTCTCGCCCACCCTGGAACCCCAGGCTTTCCTCCTAGGAAACAGAACCAAACCTGCCAGGATTGCAGTCACCAACTTCAATCCCATCTCTGCAACAGTCACAGTGATCACTAACAATCCACAAAATATCCAAATATTTGAAAAATGACTCGTTTTGATGCTGTATTTTGGCGTTCAGTCCTAAAGGCACTGAACACACGAGTTTCACACAGTGTTTTATTACATCTTGGCTGCTGAGGCTTGGTGCTGGTTTAATTAAACCAAAAACTAATCATGCTAACTGCTAATAATGATGTCAATTATTGCAGTGACCTCACAGCTTTCAGACTCCTTTCTTAGTTTCTCAATATTCTTTCACCTGTAAGAATAGACACTTTCTGTTCCAAATGGCTTTTAAACTTTAATGCTTTAGTTCAAATTAGCTCAGGATTCTGCTGGGAACATCAAGGGAAAGAAAGCTGACTAAAAAGTGACAACCCCAACAACTTTTGTTGTAAAAGCCCTGCCACCCCACACAGGCACTGCACATGCCTTGCAGGAGGCACAAGATCTTCATTGTAGAAGATGGTTTTCCAGGGAAAAAAACCAAACTAAATGAAATTCCTTGGATCAAACTCCCTCAAAAAGAACCACAAGTTGTGACTGCAGCTGCCTGCAGACTGAGCATCCTCCAGCCCAAGCCTCAGCACCACACAGCCCCCAGAGAACACTCACCACCTCCTCTCCTCTGCAGCAAGCCCACTCCTCTGCTACCCTGGGTGCCACAGCCTCTGCACCCATGGATGGTGGGTATTTCCCACTGCCAATCCAGGAAAGCTGGCTACTGTGGGAAAAGCTACCAAAGATCCAGCCAGGTATCTGTGCAGAGAACTCCTCATTTAGAGCTTCCCCAATTAAAAACTAGAACAAGCCCTGACCTGAGCTGCCTTTGGAGCTGAGAAATGTGCACACACATTGGCTGTACACGGGCAGAACTGCTTTGACACAAGCACACATGCAAACAAGTTCCACAGCCATTTAGCACTGAACCAAAGAAACCATAAAACAAGCACTTGTCAGAATTTCCATAAATTTAAGCACTAGGATGTAGTAGAGACTTATCAATAATTGCTCTGGCTAAGAATCACACCAGAACCTTTCATTAGCTTGGTTGCTGTCTGCTACATCCATTCCTACCTGGGTGTGTTTCCATATTTTAATTTTACCAGTGCAAAACGACCTCAGTCCAAATGCAGAGTCAGTTGAAGCATGAAACCCTCCAAAC
The DNA here is from genome assembly GCA_025447755.1 of Corythornis vintsioides. Taxonomy (NCBI): domain Eukaryota; kingdom Metazoa; phylum Chordata; class Aves; order Coraciiformes; family Alcedinidae; genus Corythornis; species Corythornis vintsioides. The sequence continues at coordinate 14,003 of JAOEGS010020968.1, read as the reverse complement.
AGTGCTGTTAATTCTGGTAAAGCAATATTTGACATCTGACAGCTATTTAAACTCATTTTTCAGGGTTAAAGAAAACACTCAGGAGCTCCAAGAAGTATTTTTGTCACAAACCAAAAGCACCAGCCACAACACACCCAGAGCAGCAGGTTTTGAAGTGTGTGGAATGGTGGCCTAGAGAAATCCCTTCAAAGCTGAAGAGCAATGCCAGGGTGCTAAGGAGTTAATGCTCTGCACTGTGGTCACTGTAAACAAGCACCACTGCTGTCAGACACACAAGGCTGGGCAGGTGTGGGCAATAATTAAAGGTTTCAGCACATCTACCTGGGTGAAGTATTTTTGCCTCCTATTCCAAGGAGGAAGCCCTCTCTGTGGAGAGCAGAAGAGCTCATTAATGAGGCTAATTAGGTGTAAAGGGGGTAGAGTCTGGCATCAGCTGCAGCTTATAGTAGCTAATCATTAAGCTCTGTAATCTCTACCCCAGAACAGCAGATGATCATGTTCCTAGGTGACTGATGTTGCTAAGAAAATTTCCAGCACCTGAGTACCTGACCAAATACTTTTTGGTGAGGCTAAAAAAACCCTTAACCCTCCACATGCCAAACAGTGGAGCCAACAAGATTTCTTCACTTGTATCTAGAAAGGATATCCAAAGATATTTGAACTTGGTATGAGGTCTAAAAGATAATTAATTTCAGAATTTAAACCAAACCAGTTCCATCACCAGAAAGGAAGACCAGTAAATAATGGCTGGTGGAGCAACATGCAAGGTGAATACAGATATGAGTAATAATGCCTGAAAAAGTGATCACATGCACCTCCTAAAGGTTTGTGAGTTCTTCTTGTAATTTCTTCACATAAAGTAGTGAGGATAGTTACAATACCACAGGGATGAAAGCCTTGTTAATAAATATGTAAAATAAGGATTTCACTGTTCTCATCTAATTTGAAATGAGAAAAAGGACATAATTTCCATGGAGAGAGAATACATGAAAGCACAGCTCGGTCTGGAACTTGTTTTCTAAAATGAATTGCAAGAGTGGCAAAGTATTCCAGCACCTCAACAGGAATTTGAGTTGATAGGCAGAACAGACACTTCACTGGCAACCTTCTGCTGTCCTTTTTTTCTCCAACCGAAGCAGCTGATTTGAATCAAAAATTTTTAGATTCAATTCCAATTTAACAAGATATATAATATTTTTCTACTGCAATTATTTTACTGCCTGATGGTATAGCCTGTAGCAGATCCTTGAACTTCTTTCTCATGCACTAAAGCAAAATCTCTTAAGCACCTTAGTTATAACTCTGGAGTTATTAAAAGAGGCACCTTTTAAAGAGTGCATTTTCATACTGACCAAGAAACAAAGCTGCTATTCTGTATAAACCACCAGATTGCAAATATGATTAAATCAGCACCTCTAGTTGATCCTTAAATGTCCCTGGATGAAAAAAACACCACCTCCTTTGCCTCTGCTTCTGTTCACTAACTGAAATGTTTCAGGGAGAAGAAAAAAAGCCTTGCAAAACCAGAGAGATGAGCAAGTACACTGAAGTAATAAAGGCTCAAGTGTATTTAAAACAAACTCCCTTGTCTCCATGTGGACTTGCAGACACACAGATGAGACCCAGGAGCTGCTCAGAGGTGGCTCTGGCTCTCATCATAAACAGGGATATGGATGCAGGCACCTAGAGAAGCCACACTGGTAATCCAGGACTCCCCTTGACAGCAACAGGAAAAAACCCCAGTAACAGACAGCACCTTCTCTTACAAGTGGAAGGCAGAAATGCTTTGTAGACAGCATCATACTGTTCCTAATGATTTTGCAGATGTCTTAGAGACAAAACCACAGAGGTTAATGCAGATTTTCACCAAAGCCTTGAGAGGAGCCCCCTTCCCCAGCCCTGGACACACTGCAGCTTTAGCTGCTTCTACTCCAGAATGACACAGGTAGGTTTCAGATGGGGCTGGAAAGTGCTCATGCTGAAGGTGCAGCTCCTTAAACAGAAACATTATCTCTCCAGAAGAGAACAGACACCTCAGAATGCCTGCAGTGGAGATAGGGTAAGACAGCCTTGTCCACTCAGCACCTGAAACAAGTTGTTTTTTCTTTTTAACTTTGACAAGTGACATAATTGCCCAGCAACATCTAATCTTCAGTGGCTGATTCCCAAATACAGGATACAGAAAAAAACTAATGAGAGCTGAAGGCCAGTTAGAGAACACAGGGGCCAGAACTGACCACAGGAAAATCCACCTGCCTGGTGTTCTGCCTCCAACGTAGTCAGATGTCCAGGAGAAAGCAGGAAGGTAGAAAACTGCATCTTATTTCCCCCCTCAGACTCTGTCAGACTGAGTCCACCTCCAGAAATGCACTGAATCTGCTGCTGGCTGTGTACTAACACAACCTGTTCAGTCCAGGGCAACACCCTCTGCTTCCCTCTGTTCTAACTCCCCACCACAATCGTGTGTGTCCCAGGGGTGCTGTGCAGAGACAGGAGCAGCTCTTCAGAGAGTGACTCCAAGCTTTGGCACTGCTTCTGGATTGTTTTAACACGCCTGACAAGTGCTCCATTGTTTCTTAGCCATGTACACCCTTCATTTCAGTAATTAGCTGTCAGAGTGGGCCCAACAGCAACTTAGCATTGTCTGCTGAAATCACATTAATGAAATGCAATCCACTGCAGTGCCTGATGTGGGGCTGTGCTGTGCCAAGCTGGGGACATGGCAAACTCCAGCTCCTGCACGGGCCCTGCAGCAAGCACCTTCAGCTACTCTGCCTTTGGGGTTTGACAGCCAATTAATACTACTAGAGAGCAGTAAGGACTGATGAGCCAACATTAGTTCGGTATTATTTTTAAGCATAAAAATTGACTTTTCAGTCTGTGGACTATCAAAGCAAAAGCTGTGCCTGACATTTGTGAGTACAACACCCTTAGAGGTAGTTAAGAAAGAGCTGCACGTTGCAGCCTGGCAAAAGTAGTTTTTATATTTAGAGTCAGCATCTGTATGTTGAAAGCTAAACATAGAATACTGAGTGGGTACACTGAGCTTCAGTAACATTAGATAAAACCCAGGTTCTTTATTAAATATATCAGTTTTAAGACTTCTTCATTCCCAAAGAACACAAAATGCAGTTCATTACTTGTGGTGTAAACAGACACTTGTCAGTCAAGCCATTTTCTCCATTTTCCCTCAGACTTTTCCAAAGCACAGAATTTGGACAAGAGGCAAAGCAAGAATCAGGAGAAACACATAAGGGACATATCCTCTGGGTACAATAATCTTTGGGAAACTTTCAGGTCAGTTGTGACTGAGAATCACTGTTACAATTTAATGAAAACTGAGCACAATAAGCTGTGACAAACAGGGCTGGGAAGAGCAGCTGCAGGGCAGAGAGAGGCTCCAGAGCTCGGGCTAGACACAGTGCTGCACTCTGGGTTACATTTGGCTACTGCTCCTGAGATTTCTGAGACACATTTTAATGTTCTACAGAAATTCACAGAGAAGAAGAGCACCTTGTTTCAGTTATCTCAAGATCTGTAACGTATGCCAAGCTAAAGAGATTTTTAAGACTCCAGTACCATCTAGCCCTTGATTTCATTCACCTTCACACACACCAAACTCTTCTTCGACTAAAAAGCCTCTGCAAGTCCCTCCTACACCATTAAGTATTTGTGACTTACCTGTAACTAAAATGAATTTAGGTACATTCTTTGTAGCAGCTCTATGGCTGAGGGTAACAAGTCCAGCATCACTCAGAGCTGAAGTAAAAGGACCAAGGGCAGCACCCACAGGCACACAGTGTGGGGACCCCAGCCCCCAGCCCACCTACAATTCATGGCTTTAGCTGCTGCCTGCCACTCAGCTGCCATTTCAGTGCTTACAAGTTAGGCAAGAACTTCAGGTAAGCAGCAGCATCCCACTCTGTGACTGCCTTCATGTGTTAAATATAAAATATGCTTGTACCTAAGGAGGCATCTGCAGATTGAAGTGTTCTTTATTGCTCATATATTCTTAGTGGAGAGCATGTCATAAAATATTAGCTGACAGGTGAGGGATGAGTTTTACCAATGCAAATGCAGGCAGATCCTGAAGAAAAACAAACTAATCACATTTGTAATCCTCACAAATTGCATTCATTTTCACCATTAATCCTCACTAAGAAAAAAAAAAATGTTCCAGAGATGCAGATTTTAACTACTGCTTGCAGAGCTTTACCAAAAGAATTCTTTGCTCTATCTTTTTATTCATGGAACAGCAGGACTAAGTGATGTGTGTGGATCAGGGACAGCTTTTAAAGGGCATCCACAGCAAAACCATGTCACTGTCACTAGCACAAATCCACTGTGTTGCCACCTCTGGTTAGTACTTAAGGCCAGACAGGGTGCTTGGAGAGAGTAACATCAGTAATAAGTTTTACACTTTTAGAATCAACATGTATGTGTATAAAACAGCCACAGTTACCCCCATGAGATCTGTAAAATATCTTATTAAATACAGCCCAAATCTAAATACTGCACCAGGAATTACTCAAAAGAGCTACACTTGGACATAAAAGTAACCTTTAAGGAGTTAAAATGTCCTCAACTACAAGTCAAGTTGAAACTTATTTAATTAGGTTCTGTATTTGAAAAAATGAAATAAATTCTTTCATTAACTAAACCAAACTCCCTTAAAGGCAACAATATGTTCCCTCTCTGTCAGGACAGAGCGCAATGAAATCTTTATTTTAATTGGGGTTAGCTGAGGGGCCATTTGGCTTCAGATGCTTTGTTTATCAGCCCTAAGCTTTACAGCTTAGCCAATACTTGAAATATTTTATTACAGGATGATTTCATTTAAAAAAAAGAAAAAAATGAAAGAATTTTTAAATCTACTCTTCCAAGTAGTTTTACATGAGATAATCTTAATGTGCATGTTAAAGATTGAGAGTCCAAGTCAAAGGTGTCTCAGAACAGGCTGATTTCCTTCTGCATCATCCATAGGTCTCCTTTACAAACATCCCCTTGGAATGGCTTCTGCATCCTCCCTTCCCTAAGCAACCCAGCAAAGATGGAAGAGAACAATCATCTTCCCGTGGTGATGAGCAGGGAGCAGCAGCCAGGCACCCCCCAGGCTGCCAGGCACCCCCCTGGCTGTGGACAGCACCAGTGAAGGTGCTGCAGGGCACCAGGAGACTGCAGTGCACACCAGCTCAGCCTGCCATGAGAGTAAGAATCACCTCATGCAACCTCATCCAAGGGGACATCTCCCTGCTTTGTGTAAACAGCTACAAACTCTCCCATGAGAACCTATTGAATCTTGGACCTAAAAAGCTTGGAGCTGAAAATTTCATTTTTAAAACAAAGCCAATGAGTGATTTTGCTAGCAAATGACACCTTTTCTTTCCTGTAATCAACTAATTTACAACTATCAGACATCTTTGGTAATACAGTTACTGAAAATAGCACAGAACAAGCTATCCCAGGAAAGGACAGTGAAGAGTTGCTCTAAAAACACAGCCCCACTTCATTACAAACTGCAGCTAAAACTAACAAAATAACCCAGAATAATTTCCTGCTTCAGTGTGAGAATCAAGATTAGACTGGATTTTGGATTTATTTCTTATTAAACCTCCAAGATTTAAGAGTGTTCCTAAAACCAGAACAAAATGGAGAAAAAAACCCAAAAAAAACCAAACCCCAAAAACAAGCACACCCAAAAGAATATTTTTTTTTTAAATCTCAAAATAAAACAAAAACCACAAACCAAACCAAATTAAAAAACAATAAAAAAAAATCTCCAAAACTCATTTCCACAAATGAACTACAGTGTCATGATATTTTCATATTCTTTTCTCTATTGCTATCACTAAAATTTGATCTGTCAGATACTTCAGGTTCTTTCAAAATGATAAAAAACTATTTCCTATAATTTCTAGTTGTCTCTGGGTGACATTGGTTTTGTGTTACTAACAGTTGTACGTGTTGCAAACCACAGCACATCACATATGTTACTAAAGATACAGAAACTACACCAATAGTATTTTACTAAGTGCAGCTTAAGAATTTGGATTTATTATTTAAAACAAACTTTCTGTCTGTCTTTTATTTTAGAAATAAAAATATTGCTGATGAATCTGAGATAATGCTTAATTCAAACAAAACCATGTTCTGTGCTTCATGCTTATGCTACCTAAAAGAAAAAATAATTTCAAATTAATTTTTTTGTTCTAGTTTGGTTTATTTTGTTTGGTTTCAATTTTTGTCTACATAGATTTTTGCATATCTTCCCTGTACTGTTCCCTGGGAGAACTATAATAAAATGAGCTGCTTCTGCAATTTCTCAGCAGGTATTTTGATTTGAAAGTAATCACAGTTTTCTCTACAATCTTTATACAATTTATGTCCCAATCATCTAACAAATAAGTACAAGACTTAAATTGACATCAATATGTATATTGCTCTCTAACAATGCAAACTAATCGTACATCTCTAAACGAGAAAAATGTTTATTAAAAAAAATATTAAAATCTAGAGAATATACCAACTCTTGAGTTCAAAGCAAAGACACCACATGTGTCTAAATAAATATCAAGGAAGTGTCAGAGGTAAATGAGGAGAGACCAGGTGAAGTGTGTGTGATGTGTTAATTGTATTCAAAAAAAATAATAGAGCAAGACAGAGAAGCTGAACTTCCAATTATCATAATGGTATCTACTTCACAACACATTTTCTAACTTGAAAGAGACATTTTAAACCATAGGAATTCTGAGCAGAATACCTCCAGCTGTGCTCTGCATAAATCTTGCACGCTGTACATATACAGTTTATTTAAATACCAAGTAAAGTTATGACTTACAAAATGCATATTTCAGTCACAATAGAATATCTGTCATTGCCAAAAGCTGCTGCTCATCGAATGAAAGGAACAGAAAACAATGAATTAAATTAGGAAAAGATAAGAAAAGACAGAATCTTTTCATTTGATGTTTCCCTCGACCGAAGCAGTGTGTGTTTTAGAGAACAATGCACTGATCAGCCCTCTGCAGAGTTTACAGCTGTGTGCCCCCAAAGCAGAGGAACAAGGGGGTCCCTGGCTGCCTACACAGCAGCCTGGTCACAGCCAGAGTTCACCCTTCATCCAGCTCTGCCCAGACCAACATAACACACTAGTGAAAACAGAATCACAGCATCAGCTGCCCAGTTCTCTGGTGATAGGTGAGCCAGAGAAGGGCCTTGTGAGCTCTAGCACCCATCGATGCAAGTCACTGCAAATAGTCATTATTTACTGCCTTTCAGGCTACTCAGTTGGCACTGTAAGAGTACAGACTGTGCACTCCAATTCCTTCACAGCCTGTAACGGGCACGACCGAAGACCAGAGGGGATGACTTTTCTGTTATGAAGATCTAGTAGTTTCTTCTTAATCTGATTACATATTCATAATTTTACTGTTATTTCATTACGTTTCCCTGCTGCTGAAATCTGCAAATCCAAACACCAAAAACCTCTCTCATCATCTTTTGGGAGAAAAGTAATACTTCCTGACCAGTTGTACAGCTGCTCATACTGGTGAGAATGGAAACCTCACTCTTCCCTGACCTGCCTGAACCAAAGGGTGGGGATTTTTAGTGGGTTTGGGGATTTTATTGTGGGGAGCATTTTGTTGTTTTGGTTTTTTTTAATCCAGTACCAAATGCAACTTATTCACAGCTCATTTAAAAAACACAGAGTCACCGAGTGCCTTACAGAGAAGCTGAATTGAATGGTCATGTTATTTTATGCTTGGTGTTTGTTTACTTGCTTCATTGTTCTCCTCTAAAGTCCCCTGCGCTTTATTAGTTGAGGAAATCTCTCCAGCTCCTCCTGCACAGAGGCATTTGCACACTGCTTCACTGCTTGCTGAGACTGTGCCCTCTCAATTATAAGTAAAGTATCAGGAGAAAACACAATAAAAACACAGGCAAAAGTCAGTCTAATACACACAAACAAAGGCTGGAAACAAATTGAGAAGAAACAAAACCAAGTGTATAAAGCGGCATAAAAAGCAGAGAATCAGGTGTGAAAGGCACAGGCGAATAATTTATCAGTTGGATGTACAAATCCTCCCACAGTAAAGCTGAATTATCACGGAGCTGCTCCTCACTGTACAACCTTCCCTGGTAATAGGAAGATTTACAGGCTTTTGAACAAAGCTACTTTTATTTCTGCAGCACCACCGGGGAAGACACGGAGTGACCCTGCCCAGGCTGAGGGCTGCTCACACAATCACACACAAGATGCCTCTCTTGCTCACAGGTTCCAACAAACCAGGGCAGCACAAAAACTGAAATGCTGGCGTGAGGCAGGTGAATGTTAATGATCCCCAAGGCAGCCCTGTGACCACTGAAAGGAGCTTCACCTTTAGCTGCCACTGCTGTTCGGGCAGCTCGAGATGCAGAGCACACCATCACTTGGGCAACCCGCTCCCAAGCTGGGTTTGGAGGGGTTGGTTGGTTGGATCATTTTGTTTGGGCTCTTTAACAAGAATGATGGACAGGAAAGTTTGACTGCATCTTTAACAGCAGAAATGGCAGAGGGTCGTGCTCACTTTCTCATGTTATTTTTACTGCTCCTTCAGAATCTTAGTGTCGTGTCCTCCCCCCAAGCACAGCGTACAGAATGATACAATAAAAGATCTTAGTTTGGAAATTACAAAACAATCCCATTTTCTACATAACAGACTGCTATAGGAGATTAAAGAGAATGTCTTCCCAGTTTCATTAACATATGTATATCTCAACAGACTTAGATGTAGAATATTAAATGCATTTTGTACAACAGTAAATGCTTGTTAGAAAAAGAGCTATTTTTAAGGTTTAAAACAGCAAAAGGAAAAGCTGAAACTTGTCTCTAGCAACAGTAAAGCTCAGAGACAAAACACAGCAACAGAACTGAAATGAAAACAAAAAACATACAGAAAACAAACAAAACTGTCTTCCCCCTGTAAATATTTTTCAGTCTGTGGATTTGAATTCTCAATATTAGAACGCTTTCCACAGATAACAATAGGCATATATTTGAGAGTTAACAGCACTCAAAGAGGGGAAAAAGTGAAGATGAGGGAGAGAAAAATCCTGTTAAATACACATCAGCATGAACTTTAAAAGGAGGACCACAAAAGTGCAACTAACTCTGTATTTTATGAGCTTCTGCTCACAGCTTTCTCTCCAGTTTGGGATTTTTTACTAGGTCTGCACTCGTGTAACATCAGCACTAGTGAGCTTCCCTCTGCAGCATTCCTATGTATGCACAAACACCCCTGAAACCCTGACCATCGGGACAGCTCTGGTGAAAGGGAGGATCTGTCCCGTATGCCATGTGTGTAATTAAAACAGACATGCAGGGGAAAAAAAAAGCTATGCAAAAGATGGCTATGTTGAGGAAGTAACTGGGATGTGGCAATTACTGGGAGTTGGAAACAACTATTTACTCTTCCACTGAATAACTTTAAAAAATAATTCACCATGGCAACAATCATACTTCATAGTAGATAAAGCACCGACTGCTACAAAGCCTTTTCAGAATGAATTATGCACCAGTATGTAACAGGTACTTTTTTTTATGTTACTGCACACACATTCCAACAAAATTTCCTTTTGGACTCATCTGGCATTTGCTTTTTTACTCTTCACCACACATCATCTACTTTTCTGACTTCTGCCTGGCTCAGATCTCGGGGATCTGGAATTGCTGAAGGAATTTATAGTCAGCCTGGGCCAGGGGTTGAAATAATTAATACAGTGGTCTGATGTCACCACCCTGCTGCTTTAACATCTTCCTGAGAAATGCATCCATTCGTGTCACTGGTACCATGGTATTATTTATGAATGTGTAAAGCTAAAATCCTTAGTGGTGTAAATCCCTAAAACAGGTAAGGAAACTGTCCTCTGGAACTGCTTAGAAACTCCCACTGATGCAGGGGACCTAATTATCTATGGGACTCAACTTTACCTTCCTTGGCCAAGAATTTAAACAGAGGTACAGAGCAGACAGCTCCTGGCCAGAAATACACAAAGCCAGAGCAACATCAGTGCTCTAATTCATTTTAGACAGCTACAGCACCCTGGATGAGAACTAATTCAGAGCTCATACAGAGAACTCTGCCAAGACTGAGGAGATGTTAAACAAAATATCCTGGGACAGTAGGAAATTGCAAGTGTGCAAGGTGATTTGAGAAAAAATAGTTACTCTTGTATAAGACAGACATCAATTCAGTGTGTTGATACCAAGAACAGTAACACGTGTAAAAGCAGATTCTCCAATAAGAGGTTACAACACATGAAATTACAACATCAGTTTTTAGAAGATGCTTGTCAAGCTGTGTCCTGCCCAGGATGCAGGTGAGTGCCTTTTAAAACTGTCTTTTGCACATCATTTCCTAAAAAATTCTGAAGAAATTTTACATCTCATTTGAAAGTGTCCACAAGATTAAAATTCAGAATAAATTTAATCAGAAACATTAAAGTTTCTAGACTTTAGAAAGAGAGAGATTGTGTGAGATCTCCTCAGCATAGCTGGATAGTGTATGGAAAGATCCATACCATGGATCCAGGGAGCAGGATACTGTCAAACCTGGAGCCTGCTGTGGAACCATCATAGCCCAGCTAGGAGAGAAAGCACCCCATGGCCTGGGCCAGCTGACACCCTCCACCCTACTGCTCCCTCAGCTGACCTGCATCCACTGGTGCTGGGTTTGGTCCTTGTCTGGGAGAGAAAAGCCATTGAATGTTGTCTCTACCCACTAGGTGTCAGCAGAAGAAAGTGCACGGCCAACATCTGTGCTGCAGAAAACCCCAGCCTCGTTTCCCCTGTTACCAGTGTACACACAACTGTGGAGTACTACAAACCACCTTTACACACACACACACAGTCATTCTACAGCTGCTGCTGAGGATGACCTACTCTGTGAATTAAATATTTAGATGGTAAAAACATTCCCTCTGCAAACAGAAAAAAAAAACCACAAGTTTTTTAATAAAAGGTCATCCAAGTGAAGAAAATGCTCAGACTGGTGTGTGAAATGTCAGTAATACTCAAAGCTGTCTGCCTCAAGGCATGGCTGAACCCCTTATTTTGGTACTTATGAGTGGACTTGCAGGCTGTATTATCTGGATATGGTTTTTCAAGCAAAAGTTCTAGTTACTGGAGGCCTCAAAGTTTACAGCAATAGTGGCTGTGCACTGGTTCATCCACACCTTACACAGCCTTCTACCTTTGGTGTAAGAGCTTCTGAGCAGAGTGAGAGGTCTCACTATGCTTAAGAATAAAGTGAATTTAAAGTCTACACTGTGACACGTTCCAAGTCCACGCAGAATAATGAAAACCAGCTTCATTTACCCTGGACAGTCAGCTCACACCAGGTGAGATGGTCTAGGAAATAACATTTTCTTATGAGGCTGTAACCATGAAAAAGCTGCTGCTGCTTTGAATTTGACTAATACTGAATGTATAACCAGGAATTAACTTCTTCATTTATAAAAGCACTTGGGAAAGAAAACCCAGAAAAGTTCCACTTCCTGCTTAATAAAAATGTACTTTATGACATACTTATTCAATTACGTTTACAAGTTTTCTCTGATGGAATGATAAACAAATCAATTTCTTCTACTTCCTCAGGTTAGTTGTCCCTCGAAGTTGTTTTTAGGGGCTTGCTGTTGTCAAATCATTTCAATTGCTCAGCTTTAACATTCAGCCTTCAAAATACCAGATGGTATTACCAGAAAACCAATTTAAATTTTTATTTTTCTTCATAAATCCCTTAACTAGTTAATCTCACGCACACATCCAGGCAAAGCACACACCAATATTCCCAGAGTTGCCTGGCAACTACTGGGAGGAGCCTGGGAGAACAAGGCAGCCTGCAGGGATGAAGGGAAGTCAGTGTCTCCCTGACAGGATCTGGGCTGGCACAGAGCGCCTTGCCGCGCTCCTCTGGGTGATGTGGATGTTTGAAACACCTCCCATGATTTCAGCTGAGGTGCTTGAAAAGCCCAGTGCTTACACCACGACACACATACCCAAGTCCGTGTGGTTTGGTTTGATGCACACGACACATGGATCCCACCAGTAACGTGTGGAAGGGCTCAGCTGGCTTCAAAAGTCCTTTTTGAACCCTGAATATTGCATTGTTGGAATGAAGATATTTGATGGTGATAACCAGAGTGTCTGAACTTCAGACTGAGCTATTTTGGCTTTCTGGCTTTAAAATGTACAAGTAAAACAAACTATGCTGGAGAGTATTTAGTTACTGAAACAACCTCAGCCTCAAGAACCACTGTGTCAGGAACAGATTTCTCTCTAGAAGCAATAAAACCCGAGATCATGTACAGAAAAATCCTTCCCCAGTCGGATAGCAGTTAATAGTTGCTAATAGAAATTAGCTCTGAACCAAAAGCAAGAGTTTCCCTAACAGAACAGTTCGTGTCAATAGTTACAACTCCAGACATCATTTTTCTGTAACAGCACACTTTCTTTGCCATGTTTTAAACTCCATGATTCCACAAATTTGCACATTTCAGAGCTAAACATTATTGTGTAAAAAGTGCATCTCCTACCACCCTTACAAACAATACAACGAATATTCAGGGTTTGCAGTGGTCAACTCTGCATTACCCTCTTATAATCAATTTATACTTGATCATCTTTCAGTAAGCTGTCTTCAAAAAGAAGTGATATCCATCCCTCTGCATAAGGGGCTGTCTGCCTGTGACACTGCTTGTTGCACCTCTTTTTGGAGCCTGGAACGCTGCTTTCAGGACTAGTCAGCCAACGGGCCACAGTGCTCACCTCAGCAGAAGGAGGTTATACTACACTTTGAATTCTTGTTAGTTTCCCCCCCACCCCCAGATGCAAATTTACATCTTATGCCTACTAATTTCCTACTTACAGGTTCAATTTTCAGGGCATTTCTGTAGCTCCCAAAGAAAGATGCTTGTGCTTTTAGGAACGCTCTTGCCACACCATCCCCAGTGGTTGTAGAGACTTTCTTCAATCTGTTCTTCAGTGCAGAAACCTGAAATTACAGATCAGGTCCAGATCACTCTCCTGTCACACACAAAGAGTAACACACTGGGGCACAGCTAAAGGAGAAATGCACCCACCACAGCTGCAGTCATGACAAAAAGTAACATTGTGATTTCAGAGATGAATTTTTAATTTCTAAAACCTTTTTTTCAAGCTGTTTTGCCTCTCTAAAATATGACTGGATTCTATTTAGAAACCAATAGAAAAAGAAAACCTTCATTTCAACCTTCCCTCCCACTTAAAATCCACTGTTAACATGCTGTTGAGTCCTCTTTTGAAGGTCGTCCATGAAGCTCTGTGTTACTGTTGATTAGAAACCATGAAAGTATTTCAGCCAAATTAATTCAAACATCAGACTAATAAAGAAACTGCTCTGTGCAATCAGGCCACCCATCACCACTGAGGCTGAGAACAAAATCCGTGGGTCTGAAAAATTAAGTTGTTTTTTATTTTTCTCTTGTGAGACTATATTCCCTTGTATTTCAGAGACTTAATGGAAAACCAGAAAAATAAGAGTTTAATTTCTGCATGTGGTGGGTTCCCTTGGCCGGCTCCCAGACACCCACCCGGCCGCTCTCTCACTCCCCTCCTCAGCAGGATCTGGGGAGAAAACACGAAGAAAAAGCTGGTGGGCTGAGATAGGAGAGGGAGAGCACTTACCAATTAGCAACGCGGGCAAAACAGACCCGTTTTGGGGAAATTTAGTTAATTTATTGCCAATTAAAACAGAGTTGAATGCAGAGAATCAAAGAAACTAAAACATTTCACACACACTCCTTCCCCACACCCCCAACCCCCCGCCTTTCCCACCTCCACTGCCTCCTGAGCTCAGCGGGGGCTGGGGTCAGTTTCTCCCGGACACCGCTCCGGGCAGCTCCGTCCCCCTCACCCCGCAGTCTCCCCCTTACCCTGCAGTCTCTCCGGATACGGCTCTGGGCAGCTCCGGCCCCTCGCCCCGCAG
>JAOEGS010020963.1:17183-64259 GCA_025447755.1 Corythornis vintsioides | reverse complement strand
CCAGACTCTTCTCAATGTCATCCAATGACAGGACAAGAGGCAATGGGTGCAAGTTGGAGCACAAGAGGTTTAGGGTCGGCACAAGGAAAAACTTCTTCCCAGTGAGGGTGACAGAGCTCTGGAACAGGCTGCCCAGGGAGGTTGTGGAGTCTCCATCTCTTGAGACACTTAATACCTGCCTGGATGTGTTCCTGTGTGACTTGGTCTAGGTGATCCTGCTCAGGCAGGAGGACTGGACTAGATGATCTTCTAGGTCCCTTCCAACCCCTAACATTCTGTGATTCTGTAAATTTGAGTTTGAATGCTGAATTATAAATATAATATGAATGCTCTGTTATAAATATTTGGCACTCTTGGGTAAGGTCTCCTTCCCACAATCTATCAAATGGTGTTATATGGTGACTGTTGATGTATTTTTTTCTTTCACTCAACTTTTTTTCATCAACTCAGATGAATGATGTTTCTCTGCAGAGAAGAGTCCATCTGTCTCTTTCTACTCCTTGAACTCTGCTCCTGGTGCATCCAATTTAACATGGGGATAAGGATGGGTTGTGTTTTCAGAAGGCTTGATAGCATGTGGGAGTGCCCAGTAAAGTGCAAAAGTTTCACTTGTACCTAAGAAACAAAATGTGAGTGGTTTGTCCTATACCCCTCCAGCAACTGAGTCTTTCCATGGCAGAACTGTACTTCTGTGGGAAACCACAATCCTGTCTTTCAAAACTTTGTTTTCATAAGGAACTTCTATAATATTTTAAGGCATTGTTTTGTCATATGTTTTCATAGCTTCAGGTTAGCATCTCTGACAAGATACTGTTAGCTCCAGAGATCATATTGTCTTGTGTATAGTCGAACAGTGTTGTAATATTGATGTGTCATTACTATGTCAAGGCAGTACTCTGAAAACTAGGGTTTTTTTAGTGAACAGTGGGACAGGCACTTATTTAACCTTATCATATCCGCTACTGAGACATCCAAAGTTTCATTAGATCTCTTTGAACCTACTGGAACAAGAAGAAAACTGGGGAGCCTACTCCCTGCCTTCTCTACATCTGCCCCATGACACATGGACACAGACCAGACCTATTTGTCTAGTAATTTCAGAAATCTATGGGGGAGTTTTTAAAAATTTATTCCTGCCTGGGTGTAAAACTCCACCTCAGTGCATATGTGCAGTTCTGCTTCCCAGACCTCTCTGTGCCAGACCTAACACCTTTGAGAAGGCACACAGATCCTCCTTTATCAGCTTCGCTCGCCATGTTGACAGAGCTGCTGTCCTTTGCTTCTGGCCCTGGCGATAACAAGCTCTTGGGTCTAAGGCCCTGTGCTTTTATCCTGTTTAATGGCTGCAAGGTCAGCGAGGATGAGAGCACTGACAAACCCGGGAGCTGCCGGCCAAGTTCGCAAAGGCTGCGCGCTCATCTGGACGACGTTTCTGGGTCTTTCTGCTCCTATGTATGGAACGTTATACATTTTTAATGCTGTGTCCTGCACAGGAGAGGAGGGAGATAGGGAGCTCCTGTCGTGAGTGTGGCAGCCTCTCTCGCTTGGCTTTGCCAGGCGGCAGGCAGCTGGTGGGAGTGGAAAGCAGGCCTTGGGTCCTGCTGTGTCCCACTGGGATGCAGAAGTTGTCACAGGCTGTCGCAGCTGGTCTGTCACTGCTGCTGGCCTCCAGCATCCGAGTGTGGCCACAGCTGGACCCTGGGGTGGCTCCAAACAGACACCTTAGGCTATGTGAAAGGATTGTGATTAAATGATTTATCCTTTTCTCTCTTGTGGGTGAACTGGCTGGAAGGGACACAGCAAATTACTTTTGGCTAGGATGTTTCTTTAGTAGCCAGGTGGAGAAAGAGCCCCAGAGCAAGAGGGAGATTGTCTCAGATTGCAGAAACAGCTTAATTGAGTTGCAGATGATGTCTCTGTTTTGATATTTAAATAATAGGCTGGCTCAGACACTGCTCTGTAAACAGGTGGTATACATGTGTTCCCTGAAGTCAGAGCACAAAAAACAGGGTTTAAAATCTCTCCTTCCTAGAATACTAGAGGCTAGACCTAGAAATATCAAGTGTTTGGGACTAAAATCACATAATTGACTTTTACAATTAATCCCTCTTTTTATTCCACCAGTACTGGGAAAGCCATGTACTGAAAGGCTTTTACTAATTTCCACTTTGGACTACATTATTTTGTTTTCTAATTTTATTAAAATACTTCTCAGGTCCTGAATGGAATATGCAGTTCTTGTTTCCTTTCTTAAGTCTCTCATAAAAACTCCTGCAGAATATTACAAAGGATAATGTTCTTTCTTAAACCAGAGTGTAAGATTATATAGATCTTAAGTATAATTTAAATCATGTAAGTTGCTGCATAAATTTCTCCATACACTTTTTATTCATGCCTGCAGGTTCTTAAGATAATGACTGTAGCAATGGAACTTATTTCTACCCACTTTGTCCCTACAAGTATCTAAGAGAGATGGGAGAGGGGAGATGGGGCAGAGCATCAAAGGAACTGGTTCACGTGAAATGGGAAGCACTGAGGCTTACACTCCTCTTGAGTGGATGTTCACAAAAATGGAAAGAGTATGGCTGTGCACAGAGACATCAGTGGAGCCTGGCAGGCAGAGTTGTGCCATCTCCAATTTCCCAAACCCAGATGCTTCCTTCTCATGGTTGTATTTCAGGTCTGTGGGATTCTCTGCACAGTGCTGGCCATACAACCTCCTCCTCTGCAGGGTCCAGGGGCATGAGAGAAGGTTTGGGGAGCTAAAGCACCTCTGGAGGAATGACTGCCAGCCCTAGACAGCTTCCACAATGGTTTTCCAATGAGCCAGTGCAGACCTGGAACCTGGGGAGTAGGAAGTGGGAGCTGGTGCAAGAAGGGTGGGGAGGCTCCAGCTGGAGTGGGGTGGGGCCTCCCTGAATCCTCCTCAAACGAGAAATGTTTCACAGAAGCATGTCAGTTACTGCCTAAGTGTTTCATGGGAAGTGTCAAATCATTTTGACTTTCTTGTTTAGTTTCAATAACATCAAAGGTGTTTCATTTTGCTAAGATAAAAATGTTTCCCTTTGATTTGATAATTTCAATTTGTGTCATTTTGGCTTCTGAGATAGATGAAAATACAAGCTTTAAAATATGAATGTATAAGGTACATATGCTGTTCAGTCTTTTATAGTGCATTATGACTTTGCAGTTTTATCATCAAACATCCTAATTCATCAAACCGAAACAATCTAACATCATCAAAGCACGTTATCTCTCATTCTCTTTTCTGCTGCTCCAAAGACAGCATAAAAATGACAGCTGTCCAGACTACCACAAGTGTCCACAGATTTTTCTGTATTAGGTTTGGTAAAGATAAATACAGCATCATAGCTGTTCAGTTGGGGGAATTGAAAGAATCTCTGTTGTGTATAAAATCAGGGACTATCAGCGTGGGAAATGGGCAGACTTACTCCATTGCTGTTTGACCCTCTTTTCCCCATTAGAAGTGCCTTTGGGAGGAACACTGGTGGGGCTTATCGGGATCCACCCAGGTGGCTCTGTTTGCCTTTACTTTGCATAGAAAAACTGAATTATCTTGGAAATGTATTTTCAATGCTGCCACTGGCTGGCTCTTGGTTCCAGTTGAACCAGTATGTGCTTTTATTTCCACTTCACATGCTCCACAGTTCTCTTCTAATCGCTTTCCCCAGCTGCTGCCCTCTCACTACAGCTCCACTGCCACTGCACAGGTTCCCAGCTCCCTGCTTGGTTGCTTGGGGACAGCCTTGCACGAGGGGCCAAGGGCCACTCCCACAATTACTGCTCCATATGACTTTATACCTGCAGAGAAAAGGGAGGATAACAAACCCAGCACTTCTTCAAAGCAGTTCATATATCACATTAAAAGGATGAGTGTACAGTGACCTTATAACCATCTTGGCTATTAGAGAAAGCAGCAAGCTGGAAAGCCCTGCAATTTGGGAAGAAAAGGGAGTATTTGATTCCATGTCTGTTTTATTGCAGCTGGGATGAGCACAGCACCTGCCATGCCAGGTTGACTTTGCTCTCGTGGCTTTCTCCAACACCCTGCTGCCTTTGCAGACTCAGTCACATATATCTTGGGGAGGCAATAAGGTTTTCTCCATCATGCAAGTACCATGATGGTAAATGGCAGCTGCTTCTGGGAAGTCCTGCTGCTTTGTCCCTAAAAGGAGCTCTCAAACAAAAATCATGATAAGTACAAAAACAGTGGCCAATTTTTTGTCTTATGCCACCAGTGTGGGAGTCCAACTGCAGTGAGTTTCCCGCAGTTTGTGCCTCTGTGTGATAGACAGGTGATCTTCAGAGCTTCATCCACAAAAATGGGGATTCCTGGAGGTTCCTGGTACATATAAAATTGGACCTGGCAGGATCTTTCAAACCTGAGTGTAAATGGAGCCGAGGGGTTGTAGATCTTAATCTCTCAAACATACTTGTTAAGGAAGGCAGAATAAGTTTATTTGTTCAAATGTTTAACAATTAATAATTAAATATCCCTCCCAGTTACAGCTGTGATGTAATAATGGGGTGTGTTTAACACACAGTTTCAGCTTACTCCAAACTGTGATTCTCTAGTTAATTCTCCTGTGTGACAACCTTAGTTTCTCTTTGAAGTAAATTATTAATACATTCTCATCTATCTTTGGGAAGCCATTCCAGATGTGCATTTTTTTAGACTGTATGTATTCTTTCATTTTCCTTTCAGTCTTATGTAAACAAAACATCCCTGTTGTCATACCAACCATGTAAATTTGTGTTCATGTATCTTTCTGGTTTTCTACTTTGTTTGTAACTCAATTCATATCACTACAAAACATAAATTCCTACAAAATAGGACTGTTTTATCCTGTGACCTATCAAAATTATTAATTTCATAAGCTGATTTTCAAGGAAATTGATAATCGTCTATCAGCCAGAATTCGAGCAGTAGAAGGGTTTAGAAAAGTTGTGAGCATTTTGACTTTTGGTGACAGGGAGAGGATCCCCAGGTTGTCTTCCTCTAGAACATCCTAGGGCTCTGGTCTGCCATTCCCAAGTGGTCCATATGAGAAATTGTTTGCAAAGAATGATTGTAAAAACTATACTAAAACCAAAACAAGTTCATGCTTCTGTATACACAGTCTGGGAAACAAATTCAGAGGCACAAAAACCAAGTGAGCTTTTGGTACTTAGCCATGATGGTCTTTTGCAGCCATCAATGCAGACTATGAAGACACCATAATAAAAGGATATTATTGAGCTTTTATGTTAAATTATGTTACACCTACTCTAATGAGAGGCTGGGAGGTCCTCAGGGCTTGACCAGGCAGATGAGAATTGACAACATGAGGGCTATGCTCCCAGACAAGGTGGAAATACAGATTTCAGGGTACCTAAAAGGAAACAGGCAATTAAGAGTAATGGACTCTTTATTAATAGGACACTGAGAAAGTCATTTAACCTCTGGAAGACAAAGTGTCATCAATAGAACTGGGGCAATGGTCAATGGCAGCTTCCAGAGGAAAACTCACTTCTTGAAAATAGTGTTATCAGAATGGCATATTCAATTAGTTTATCTGAATAAGATGAAATTCAGTCTCCACTGTTTAGAGCTCTGTATTCAGAAAAAAAAGAAAGTATTTTTAACCTCCCCTCTGTGGCTTGCCTGCTTGCATGCTGCAGATTCACCAGTGGCATGAATATGAACAGAACACAGCACTGAAAATAGCATTATGGGTCCCAATCCTGCACTACACTGTGCTCTGCTTAGTCTCCTTAGCATCAATCAGATCTTATTTTATTGCTGATATCAGCTGTACCAGCCAACCTCTGCTGACTGAGGCTGCAGAAAATATACATGTCTTACCCTCTCAACATAAATTTTGCTCTTTCTACCATGTGTAGTAGAGATTCATTGATCTTATTCCTGTTATGCATGTGTGTTGCCAGCAGTGTGATAATTTTCTGCTGAATGTCACTTTGGGGAGAGGGCAGCAATGTTTTGGTGCTCCATATGAGTTCCTGTGTCCAGGCCTGCTTTATCCAGAAAGATTTATTTTTGCCTCAAAGAAGTCCAGGTTTTGGCAGATATGGGTAAGGAAAATGCGTCCTTTTGGACATGACTGGAGTTGCACATTTGCAGGGTACTAACTAGAGCCAGTGCTTTGTAAAGCCTGTTAGAGAGATTGTGGTGGATCTGGTAGACATTGGCATAACCAAGCCCAACTGGCAGGCATAGTCCAATTCAGGCTGCAAGGGCTTGCATAGAGACAACATGGACAGAAACCAGGTAGAAGTGAAATAGAGAAGGGTAATACACTTCTAAGCCAAACTTCTGGAGTCATCTGTCAAAGGGAGCAACCAAGTTTTTATCAATAAAGCATAGGCAACAGCAGGGAGATGCTGGTACTCAAGTGTTGCTGGGAGGGGGAACAGATGGCAACTGGCAGGCTGCAGCAGCTGAGAGGAAGAGGAGCACACATTCCCAGACCTGCCAGTGTGACGTGGGTGGGAGGGAACTGCAGCCTCTCTAAAGGCTGCAGGTTCCTTGGCCAACACTCAATACAGGAGGGTCCAGATATGTCAGTTTGGTCCTATATTGCTGTCCTTGGAGAGTAAGGTATGGATGGGTCCAACATGAGGTCTGCATTCCCTAGACTCTAAGATGGACATACCATCACAGTGTGGCTTTCTAGGTTGTGACCTCTTCATTCAGTATGAAAGCACAAAGCTCTTACTAGGCCACATGCATGGACTGTGGGCGTTGGTCACATCACTATTTGTCCTTGGTAGAGAAGACCTCTTGAATGGATGGTTTGGACCAGAATTGTCTTGTCTGAAGGCAGGTTGTTGAGATTCAGCATACGTGGCCTCTGACCCTAGCATTGCCATATCAATGTAACTGTCACCTAGACCATGTTACGTATAGAAGGGGTACACACAGAAAAGCCAGAAATCCTGCTTCTGCCATTGTCTAAGCTGACAGCATGGACAGAGCACTCTGCAGCTTTTTGTGACTTGGGTGATTGAGTTTCCACTCTACTAAAACCAGAACATATCTGCATATATGTATATAAATGGCTTTCAACCTTCCTAAAATGTGAGCTCACTCCATCACCTGTGCCAGGTTCAGCAACAGGACTTGTACATACCTTGCATCCCAGTCAGTGCCGAAGCACCCTGCAAAACAATAAAAAAACTCAGCTATTGATTTACAATTAAGGTTGATCCAGCAGAAAATTAGATTTTGCTTGCATTTTCTCCCTGAGGCTGTACTGTCTGGTCCTGGCTGAGACTGAGGTAGTGCTGCTGACAAGGTGGATGGGCTCAAGAGCTCTGGGGCTGTGCCAAGACAAAATTATTTTGGCTGGAAGCTTGTAGGAGAATTAATATGCTAATGGGTTCATCCTTAAATTTAATTCCCTGAGCTGGGTTTGGTGGTTTTTGAGGATATATATCCCAGCATCCCAGAAATTCTCCATATGGCAGAAGGACTGTTTTTCCTGAGCAGTGCTTGTAGCCAACTGGCCTGTGTCTGCTGGGTGGGAGAGGAGATGGCCTCCAGCACATGGGCTGAGTATGGCAATCAGGCTGATCTAGCAGCATTTGGGATGGTGAAGTTTTGGAGATCTGAAATATGGAGAAATGGATCAATATTTGGTTCTAATTTTTTGAAAGACTGAAAAATCTTAGGCTGGCGGAAGCCAAATTTCTTTCTACCCCTCCCTTACCCATTTTTCATCCTTTCATCTCTTTCTTCTCTGTTTTCTCCTTATTTTTTACAAAGAAATATAAGGGATATGTTCAGTGAAATTAGGAAACACATCAAGAACTGCATGGGCTTTTTAGATGTTATCACAAAGACACTATCATTGCAACAGTGCTGGAGAGATGAAAACAAGAGTGCCATTTCAGCATCTTCCATAGCATGAGTCAGAGAGATTGATAGTTATCCTCTTGCAATTAGAATTTTTATTAGTGCTGCTGGTGGCCCTTGCCATGCTGTGAGTGGATGCAATTTTCTTGGAGTCTTTAGTCTTTCATAATGCTTTAGAGAAAATAACGATGGGCTAGAGTCACTCACCATATACTACTGAGGGGAAAATAATGTTTTATGCTGCCTCAGGCTGGGTTTTGAAGCTCCAAACACCAGGCATAAAATGTGTTAGGTATCCATGCATAGCAAAGCTCAACAGAGCTCACATGTCCCCAGGGCTCTGGAGCACCAGGAATGGGATGAAGCTTGGAAGATGGGCTGAGCACTCTGGAGGGATGATCCAGCTCTGTTGCTCTCTCCATTCCTGAGCATTGCTGATCTGAATTTGAAGAGAAGCACCTCCAGCATGGCCCATAAAGCCCAGCAATCTGCATCAAAACAGCCGTTTCATTCCCTAAAGGAACTTGCCCTTTTCTGCTTTTTGTTTCCTTGAGCAGACACAGACCCCAGACTGACCTGATGAGTGCTAAACAAGACATGGCTCTCTTTTGCAGGATGTTATTTTTAACCAACTTTAAATTGGTTAAAATTTAACCTTTTTTAAATTTTAAAATTTGTAATTTAACTAAAAATTACATTTTTCCCCTTTCTTTAGTATTCGTATTATGGAACTGGGGAGAGTCTAATACCTGTGCTAGAGCCAAGGAGCAAACTGGAATGTGTTTTTTCTTTGAGTCTTTGCGCAGTGCTTTATGGTCTTTAAAATTCAGCTCCTGAGAACTGCAAGAAGCTGTTCAGTACAACTTCACATTGACACATGGACTTTCTGTGTCTTGCCTTGATGTTTCTGTGAAGCAGAGGCAGCAGTTTAGCACAAACTACTTTCCTAGAGCTCACACCAAGCCTGAAAATTGTATCCCGGGCATCAAGTCCCCATGGTGGTGCAGATGCTTTCTGTTCTTTTCCCAAATACTGCAGGCTCTGGAGCACTCACTGGAAACAGGGCTCTGAGCACATTACAAGCATTTTAGCTGCTTTAAAATTACTGACAGGCATGAATTCCGCACCTATGGTGGCATCTGCATTGCCTACATCAGTGCCTTTAGGGAGGGGTTAGGATCTGTTGCCTGCATGGCTGCCTGTAGCCTTATGATGTGCCCTGCAGTTCCTACGCCTCTTTGGAGAGTAGGCGGCAGACAGCTAAATCAGGCGCTCACTTCTGAGCATCACGCCCGGCTGACGCGCCAGTGCCTGTACCTGTGTGCCTCTATGGCCAGCAGCTGCTGCAAGTCCCCAGGTCCAGTCTGTGGCCACTCGTCCACATGCCTGATGAGTGGGCGCTGTGGCAGAAGGAGCCCTCTGGTGCTTGTGCCCACCCGATGCCGACGGCTGCTGCACAGAGATGATGAATTACCTCCCTGGGTAGTGACACCTGCCGAAGGTCTCACAATATGTCAACCAAACAAGCCTAAGCTGAGCATACAGACAAGCCACTTGTAATTCAAAACAGCCCTGATTTTTCCTTTAAAAACTCATAATACCCAGGTTTATTTTCTGCAACTCTTCCAGGCTGGTTACCCCAACTGTTGGCAAACTGTGAGGATGGGGTTGCCATGGATACACTCCGCACTGATTCACATGAAATACATCATTGCATTATCCCCAGAGTGGTGAAAGCCTTTCACAGCTGATAATTTTTAAGAGAATGATTCATCGTTAAATATATCATGGCAGCTCTGCATTGTTTGCTCTTCCTTGGAAGCATAATCTGGAAATAGGCGGCTCTTGGGATGCTCCTGAAGTCGAGAGCAAGATCGTGAGCAAGACGCCTGCTGCAGAGTGCAGTGGCACTTGGATTCAGTCAGCCTGTGCTGAGAGCAGGCAAGGGTCCTGCAGCACAGCTGGCTGCTCGCTGTGGGCCAGGACTTGAGGAGGAAACACCCATCCTGTGTCACTGGAATTTCCTGGATGCTGGCTGAGACGGGTTAGGGGATCAAGTCCAGCCATGTGGCTGTGAGGGCCCTGGGTCGTAACAGCTGTTGTGATTTTTTTTGCATTCACCTCTTGTGAGACTGTTGCATACAGACAGGGAAAAACAAAATCCACATCAGAGGCAGGTGCCTGAGGGGGGCCATGTCTCTCCCTGTGTGCCATGCTGTATTCCAGCCCCCTTACCACATGGCACTGGCAGAGCCAGAGCAGCAAGCACATGGCTGGGAGGACAGGAATGGGGTTGGAGGTCTAGACATTGCTCAGGTGAAATCTGCAGCCATGTATTCAGTATTTTTCCTGGTAACTTCTGTTAACAGCGGAAGAGTGTCTTCAGTGTCTCCCTGATGGGTGGTGGCTATCTCTGCGGTGTATAAGGTGTTCACCAGCTGGACGTGTGCAGAGGGTGAGGAGGGAAGTTGGTGTCATCTGAATTTTAGCTGTGAGCACAGGGAACTACCAGGTCCCCATGCTGCTCTGCTGAGATCAGATGACTGGTCTACAGATAAATGCAAGTGCCCAGCAGAGTGGCAGTCAGGGCAGTGCAGAGGGCACACACACAGCAGAAAATGAGAAGTAACATTTTTCTATGATCCTTACTTGATATGTGACCCTTTTTCAGACTGCTTAGCTTGTTGTTAACCACTTATGTGCCTAGGAGTGTTGAAGGATTCACAGTTGGATTTTCAGGTGTAAGGGGATGGAACACAGCTCAGAACAGGGTAATGTGTTCTCTGGAGTCAGCCAAGATCTGCAAGGCAGCAGCCCTGGTGCTGGGGAAACAGGCATTACACTGCCTGCTCTGGGTTTGAAATGGTGCATTGAGAGAATTTGCCAAGAACACAATAACTTTATTTTCTGTAGGAAATGGGTCCTTGTCAAACAGCTGCCTGCACTTAGAAAGTAACCCAAAACCAACTGAAATGAACAAAAACTGGGCTGTGTGTTCTTGACTCAGGGCCAAAATAATTCTGTTATTCCCAAGACAAAACTGTTTCCTCTGTCCCTAAAAGCCAAATACGTACGTTTCATGCATAATTAAAATGAGATTTTAGTATACATCAGAGCCTAGTGTTGTGTGAGGCACAAATGGGGCTTTCCAAACAAGGCTTTTGATTACAAGTCATTTTAAGTGCAGAAAATAATGGCACTTCTGAGTTCTCCAAGTCCTCACAGAGGAATTTCTGTCTTGACTGATGGTTCCCAGTGTATTAGGGCTCTAGTCAGTATAGCAGTTTCCCCAGGATGGATGGAAATACTGGGGAAGACTGGAATCACTGTTAGACCCAGAGCCCAGGTGATGGAGATCCACATCGTGCCCTGCCAGTGCCCTATGCCGACCGCTGTCACCTAGCCTGAGCCTAACCAACAAGCACCAGGAGTATTTTTGTAGCTCTAATACCCAGTGAGTTTCAATCCTTTAATCCCCATTTCTGTGCTTCTTTGGGAGCAGCCACACATGGATGAGGAACAAGGATAACAGTTCTCATTTGTGCCCCACTAACACTGCTGCTAAACCTCTCTTCCTTGTATGGGACACACCATGGCTTTTCCCAGGAGCCTTACGAGGAGCTAGCTCTGCTTTTGTTGAGGTCAATAATAACTCTGTTGTGCTGGGCACAAACCTCATCCCGTTGTCCTCTTCTGACACCCCTG
Source organism: Corythornis vintsioides (assembly GCA_025447755.1). Taxonomy (NCBI): domain Eukaryota; kingdom Metazoa; phylum Chordata; class Aves; order Coraciiformes; family Alcedinidae; genus Corythornis; species Corythornis vintsioides. Next base: position 52,678 of record JAOEGS010020963.1, on the reverse strand, counting down.
TCACAATCCAGGGCTCAGGGATGTGTTTGGTCCAGTGTGGCTGGTAGCATATGCAAATTTCCCATATCCCTGTTCCCATCCATGCTGATTTGGTAAGGAAAACATTTTGTCAATGGAGGTGTTCTCCAAGACTCCTGTATTTTGTGGGGTCTCCTGCAAAGTAGAGTACACCACATTGTACTCTGGCTTTGCTTTCTTTAGAGAACAGAAGGAGGCTTTCTTTTCATTAAAAAAAAAAAAAGACTAAATTTTCACCTTTTCTCCAAAAACCTTAGACCCACAAGAACTCAAATACAAGAGGATCAGCAGGGGTGAGAACTGAGTTGTCCTGGCAAGGAAAGAAGGTGTCACATCAGTGCTACTACATCATGTTCTTGTCTTTGGGGTTTGGGTTAATTTGAACCCCTCATCCTGCTCGCCCATGGCAATACTTGGCATTATTGGCCAAGTAAATTGTCCAACCTGTTATGCAAGGTGAAGAGACAGCAATCTTCTGTCTGCCCAGGAAGAAGCTGGTTGACATGGCAGCCTGGCATGGCAGCATGTGCATGCTCCTCCAGCCTGGAAGGCAATGGCCCATATCAGCACTACCCAGGGCCAGCTGAGCCCCCCTCCTGCCAGCCCACTGCCTGCCCCCATCTTTTCATCATAACACAGGTAACCCTTCTTTCTATCCAGGCCCATCCCAATCCTTATTAAGTGTTTGTTTCAGATAAGAGCATTGAGAAAACATGATCTCCTTTCCCCTTTCTCGCTCTCTCTCAATGACACCACCCCTTCCCAGTGAGAACAGACTGCCTGTAAATCCATATCCACTGCTGGGCTCTCCCTCCCTGAACCCAGACATGGTGCTGACCACACGCCACCTCCTCTGCCTAATCCTCTCTGCCCTCCAACTATGGCACAGACTGCTTGTACCCCCGCCAGACCTTCAGCACCCTCAGCATCTTTGGATGAAAATCATCCTTGGGGCAGGGGAAGGGTGGAAGAAAAAGAAAAAATAAGGATTTCCTTCTCCTGTATGGAGCCATTTAGCATCCTGGATTTCAAAGGCCTTTAGAAACTTCCCTAAACTGGTAACAAAAAAAGTAGGTCACAATTAAGCTCTTGATTTCAAAAAGAATCTGCTTGGAATGATAGATGATGTGTGCAATTATATCAGGGATTGACTGAGCTGCAGAGCTCTTCATCAGGAAAGACACTGAAGGTGTTATGTGCTTTGCAAAGGCTGTATCTGCAGATCACACCCCATGGCAGGGGCCAGAGCACCTTCCCTCGTCCCTTCTCCAGTGTCACTTCCAGACCCTGCTGGCAGGAGCCACAGGGGTGAGCAGGGAGTTCAGACTGTCTGAACTGCTCAGTCCTTGTTTGGTAGCATCCACTCCCTGCAAACCCTACAGGCTGATGGTAAATGGTTGGAGGAACTGGTAATAAGGGACTGTGTGAAATGAGTTGCAAAGAAATCTGCTGGTGGGCGTGGCTTAAAAGAGGCACTTTTCTCAGTAGGAAGCTCAGCAGGCAAAGTCAATAGGAAATCAGTATCTTAATGGCCAGATAAGACCTGGACTTGACCTGCAGTCCTCTCTCAGGACCATAGTAAAGCTTTGGTCATTTGCAGCTCTTGTCTCAAAGGGTGTTTTTTCTCTTTGGACAGGCATCATTGTATCAGGATGCGCTTCTAGGAGTCAAGGGAGAGCTTTTCCTACCTTAATAAACAACAGAGCAAATCTCAGTATCCCACCAGCTTGCCCAAAAGGATTTTCCCTGGATGATGCTTTCTCTATCTTAAAAGCCTGGCTAGCCCAGGGGAGAGTGAGATTTCCAGAGCCAAGGGCTCCACAGGATTGCATGAGTTCTACTCAGCACCTCTACCAAATACAGTAGGTTAGTGTGGGGAGGAAAGGAAGTTTCTTGTTGTAGTAGTGCTTAAGTGGGCACCTCTGACACCACTTTCTCTCTTCACATGTTTCTGCATTTCTTTGGGGTTTTTTTGTCCCCTCCTTTGGGCATAGCTAGCACTTGTAGCCATGCCCAAAGGAGGACATGTCTGGTAGCTTGATTCCTGTCTACTCAAAGCATGCCAAGTGAGAAGCACAAACACAAGGCCCTGGAAATTCTCCATCATGCTCCATTCTGTAAATTGGGAAAGATTTTGACTTCTTGAACAGTGGAAATGCCGCATGTTGGCAGAGTATGGCTCTGGGCTCATCAGCCCATCCTAAAACTGCACAGGGAAGGGATCTTTTAGAGGCATCTCTGATGCTTCTACAGGTGCCCCACAGGCTGCACTCTTCATAACCAAACCCCACTGGGCCTCAGGTGTTCAGTGCTCCTGGTGTAGCCTTCATGTGCCTGTCAAGTTAGAAGCAGGGAGAAGAATTCTCCTCTGCTTACAGAGATGTAGTTTTGTCCATAGCTATCTGTTTATACATTATATAAGGTGTATATTTAACTGCTTGCATAGGTATCACCCAGCTTGTAAATTAGTCTGTTCATTGAGTATCTGTATTGGTTTTTACATTTGCACTTGGTTAGATGTGGGCAAGCAGTGGATTTCAGGGGTCAGAATGGGTGTGTAGTGAGGAGCACAGTACTTAGTCATATCCAAAACCAATTCTATGGTTCTTCTACCTCAGTTAAGGGACCTGAGGGAATCCCTCAATTAGGACAATTGCCAATACAGTTATAATACCCCAGGTCTCCTTTGGCAAATGTAACTTGACATGTGCAGGTGTTCACAAAATCAGACCACAGGTCAGTTAACTTTCTTTGAGCCCTGAGCTGCATTATCTATTGAATTCCTCAATATTGTGCTGCTTTTCCCCCTGGTGAATTCAGTGACTGGCATTTTGACCTGTTTGCTAATGCATCTTACTTGCAGACTGGAAATGTTACTGTGTGGAATAAGCATAGCTCTGAAGTACTCTTAAACCTGCAGTATAACAGCACACTTGAAGAGAGGAGGTGGAATGCAGTAGTTAGTGGCTCCACCTGCTTTGGGTGAAGGAATTATACAACTCTGGAAACCATGGAGGAGGAGAGTGATTCCATTCTGTTCCCATGAACAGCTAACGCCAGCTGCTGCCCAGCCCTGCAGAGTTCATGTTAAAAGCAGGGTTTGCACTGTTTTTTTCTGAAGTCTTGTGGTTCCTTGTTTGGAGATTAGTTTGAGCTGATCTAACTGTCAACAAAGCAAGCTCAGGTCTGTGCCGAGACTGAGATGAGTGCACAGAGATTTGTCTTTGCACCCGCTACCTCTCCATAATGGGGCTGTTGTGTATCACACACAGCACAGGAGCTCCCCAGGATCCCCTGAAAAGGGATTACTGAGCACAAGGTGAGTTTAGTTTTACTGACTGCTACCCACCAGGAAATTAGCAGTTCAGTTGCCACATTAACTTTCAGAGCTGCCTAGGTAGTTCCACTAAAGTACTTTGCCTCCAGAAAGCTTATCTTTTTCTAGAATTCTTTATTTCCATGGCTTTTTGGCTCTGCACTCTCAGTGTGCTGACTGTGCTAACCCAAATTGAGTTTGGCCAGCTCTGCTGGGAAACAAGGGCTTGCACAAGAGGCCAGTCTTTGCCTGGGTCTGCTCCCTGCACATGCACTGAGCTACCTAAACAGTGAGCTGTTTTACGTGCCTGTTCTGGAGTGGGGATATCACCAGAGGTGTATGTTGTGGGAGAAAATAGTAAGGGAGATACTGTGTTTAATGGAGTTGATTTGGTAAAACTTCAATTCAGTTTTGGAATTACTTTTCATGAAGCATCTTATTCTCTGTCACGCAGGTGACATAGTGTTGCTTAAGGTCATGACTTGAACAAAATTTTTCAGTCTTCTCAGAATGTTTCTATTTATCTGAAGCATATTTTCAGAAATGTTGCTATGCAGTAAATGTCAAAATGTCCTTATTTCCCATGGGATACAGAAAAAAAATTACCTCTTCACAAGCTCTAGTCTTAGCATGGAGTTGCTTGGTTGCTTGCTTAATGACAAAGACCTAAAGCTGCGTATTGGAAGCCTTCAGCATGTTTCATTGCACACCAGAAAATTCTATATAATTACATAGACCTACGGTATAGAGTGACCCTTAGTCATATTGTCTAAGCTGATTATTGCAACAGAAATAAGATGTATATAGTAATCTTCTTACACTTACTGAGAAACCTAAACAAGGCCAATACTGTGGTGGGGTCACTTATCTCTGGCTGTAATAAGTTTACTATCTAAGGAGATACTAATATTGGAAAAAACATTATGAAGATTTTATGTTTAAGTCAGTGTAATGATTTCTGTCTTAAATAGATGGACACAAAAGGTTTACTTAACTGGTTCATGAGTGAGTATCCACCCTCCAGAAAAGAAAAGGCCAACCTCTGGGATTTATAAGTCTGAGTGCCTTGTGCAGCTGGGGTGATACTGTCCATTCTAGACAAGTCTTGCAGAAACAATAATTTGCTGCACCATTAAAAGATCATGATGTCTGACAGAGAGGTGTGTGTGGATTATGTCTCAGTGTCACTGAAGTAATGACAAGTGCTGATTTTCAGTAAAACTAAACATAAAGTTAGACACAATAGATTGACATTGCATCTAGAACCCTGTTCCCTTCAAAAAGTGGCCAAAAAGGTCATCGGAGACATCAGAAAAAAAAAAAAAAAAAAGTATGCTCTTGTTCTCAGCATGAGCTCCTTCCAGAGACTCCCTCTTGCACATCTCCCCAGGGTTCCTCTATCACCAAGCCCATGGGCTGAGCAGAGATGGAGGCAGAGCAGGGGGGAAATGGGAGTCACCTCCACATCATGCCTCTTGAGGAGCATGGTGACAGCTATTCTGAATCCAGATGGTTTTTTAGCCAAGTGGTAACTTTCTTTCAGTGTCTATTTTTTTAAGTGAGTGTTTAAAACAGGAAGATGCGAGGAAGAGTTAATGCTTTAAAAGAAAGATTTATACCTTGTGTTTGAAACTTCAGTACCAAAGCAGTTTTCTGTAAGGAGGAAAAGGGTTTAAGCAAAAAAAAAAAAAAAAGCCTCTGTTTTTCCCCTGGGGAAAATATATCCTAGTAATTCCCAAAGTGGGTTCTACAGAGGGGCTGTGGAACATTCTTGGAGTTGTTCCTTGGAGGGCAGAAGCAGCCAGTGAGGGAAATTTTCTCTTACAGCACTTTGGAAAAATTGGAGTCATCAGTTCACATAAGAGGGGTCACTTTCAGGGCTCAGCATACATTAAGGGTCCCCTCCCACAAGACTTTTTTGAGATGCAGCAGTGCCAGTGAAGTGTGTGCAAGATGGGGTTGGGGTAGATCTGGGGCAGGAATGACCTCTGGGCCTCTCTCCTCCATCTGGCACCAGCAGAGGTTTGCATTGGCACCAGTAATCATGCTGTGAAAAATGTGTTTTAAAAATAAAGTTGGAAGCAGGCACTGGCCCAGATCACCAGTGCTGGATGTTATGGTCATGAAAACTGTCACGGGAGCAGAGAGCAGGGGCGTGGGGAAGGCATGTCACAGACATCTCGTTAATGCAGAAATCATTTTCCAGAAGCACAAACCTGAGATTGAGCAATACATTTTTGGGTTAAAACCAAAGCTATTAATCTTAGTTGTACTGAATGTTTGCAGCTCCTATTCAGAAAATGCTTTGGAGGAAAAGTCCCTGAAACAATGCTTAAAAGTTGAAGGGGAGCCTCTGGTGTGCTTTTGTCCTTGCTTGCTTGCATATTATGTATGAGAGGGATTTCTCCTGGGTTTGGGTTGATACCAGGCCTATTGTTGGCAGCACAGAATAGCGGATAAGGTCTCTTGAAGTAATCACCAGGGACATTAAGCTTATTAGGCATATGTCTGGAGACAGAGGCTGTGTGATGGATGCAAGGGAAACCTCACCCCAGAGGTGTTTGGGTGCTCAGCTGGCAGAGGACCTCCAATTGCTGGAACTGCCTATACCAAAGTGTTGCTCATCAGATTTTAAAAACACAGCATCACCAAAGCAAAGCAAGCACCCAGATTTCAGGATTCAGCAAGGCTGTGCACCATCAGAGAAGTATTTCTGAGTTCTCCTGATCTGGCTTGGTTTTTGGAAGTTTAGGGTTTGATAAAGCTCACCCACGTACACACAAAGCCTATTCATAGCATCCACCTTGCAATTCCTGTATTTCTTAAAGATTAATATTCTGCAAAAGGCTGGTTCTCCCACCACAAAGTTTCAGTGACCCCCTATCTTCTCACAGTACTCCATTTCTGCTCTTCCACAGCATCTTGGAAGGCAAGAGCTAACTGCAAACAAAAGGCAGAACTTTAGATGCCTCATCTGGTTTTGATTGCTCTAAGAGATGATGATGAATTAGACCATGGGGATGATCCATTGTGCAACCCATCTCTGTTGGCATAGGACAAAACTGACTCCCCCATTTCCATGCTTACAGTTTGGCTCTCCCTGCGGCGGGTGAGTCACCGCTCACTGTTCATTCATGAAAGTCAAAAATGGCACTTGGGAAATGTGCCAAATCTTTTAGGAATATTAGCTCCTCGATTGCTGACCTGTTTTACAGCAGATAGGGGGACAGGAGGGACATACGACACACACTGCAGTGAGCTGAAGACAGTCAAAGAGCTGTGATGGATGAGATGGTGCTGCATCTGCTCTGTCACTGGTGTGTGCATCCTGCATGGTCTGCAGCAGAGCCTAAGCCCGAGGGGTTGGTTTCTTTCCAAAGACATAGTGATGAAATATCTATTGTGCTCAGAAATCTCTTTAAAAAAGAAAACACATCTATCCAGCCCTTTGCCCTTTAGCAGATGACTTGAGCTCTTCTTCTCCTGGTTGATCCAGGACATTTATTTTGTGATCAGGGTGTCAGTTTTCATTTACCTAAAAGCTTAAATACTCTTAATGCTTGCAGATACTGCTGCTGTCATGGCAACAAGGTTATTTATGTATAATAGATACCTACTTTTCTGGGTTTTTTTTCAATGTTGCTAATTGGAGATATGGTCAAAGGGGCCATAAAAATGGAGTGGATATGGTCAAAGGGGCCATAAAAATGGAGTGGGAAACCCTCAGCCCCCCCTATATCTTAGCACTCCAGACCTCCCTCTTCTTCTGGCTGATCTGGTTCAAGTCCCTTTAACTATCTTCCATCTAGACCTTAATCTGGCAGGAGCAAATGACAGCAGAAGGGCATGTGGAGATATAACCAGAAGACACCAACATCCCTTTCAGCATAGGCTGAGACACACTGGTCTCCACACAGAGCAGCCTCTGTCATGGATCACAGGGCCATTTGTCAAGCTGTCTTCATTCACCCAGCCCTTTAGTTATCTCAGTTTATAATGTATACATTATCAATGCCGCTGCTCAATTATTTAATAGCCAGGCCACCAAAGAAACAAGCTGAAGAACAAGGTTCTAGGGCTACAATTTCAGCATAGTTAAGCTCTCCTTTAAATTTTTTCTGAATTTTATCTGTCCATTTTCCATGGCAACCAGCAAAGTCCAGAGGTCAGAGAAAGAAAGACAGGGAGTCATTTCATTTAAATTAGATGAAGCTCTGTTAGCAACCAGAGCACTATGGAAAGGGCCCCTTGTTCAAGGAGAGTTGTAGTGTGTGTCCTGGCAAACCTCCTTCTGAAGAGCTTTGTTGTTTTACTTTGCTGAGGAACTTCTCAGGACCTAAATCAATTCTGTTTACATATAATATTGAGTCCAAAGAGTGGAAAAACACTCCACAGAAAGAGGAGAGTAACTCAAACCAGGACAGTGGCTGCCCAGAATTCATTGTCAGATAATGATCCAGTCTCCCAGCAAACACAAAGCTTCTCGTCAGCTCATGCATGCCGCTTCAGCCTCTCAGATGCTTGCAGCTTCCTGCTCCAGCAGAGCCTTTGCTTTGCCAGGCTTAGACATCACAGATGTTGTACTGCTACGAGTGATGCTGGGCAGTCATTATGGCAGTTGCACCATCACTCACCTGTGAGTCTCTCTAAGACACTGAGCACACACACATTTGCTGGGACCTTTGATGCTGGGCATGTCTCTGGGGCATCCCGAGACCCCTCCAGGTACTGGGTGCCTTTGCCAGCACAAGTCTGAGTGCTGTTCATCCACAGCACGTGGATTGACCTTGGCACATGGCCAAACACCATGACCCTTCACTACTAGCACTCCCAGGGGCTGCACAGCCCCTGTACCCACTTGGGGCTCAGAGCGAAACAACTCCACAAGCTCAATTCACTGCCGAGAGGCTCAGCATCAGTTGCGTTGAGGTGTCAGAACCGGGAAGCTCAGGGAATTTCCCTGTCCTGGACATCCTGGCAAGATGGGGCAAAGGCAGGGGGTAGGGGGAGAGCAGTGCTGAAATAAAGTGAATCCTCCCCACCAGCCTCAGGGTCTGCACCAAGCAGAAGTTGAAGCAGCTGCCTACGCCTGCAGTCGCTGAGCAGGCGGGAGCAAGGAGCACTGTCCCAGGGAAAAGGAGGGCACGTGAAAGAATAACAATACTTTCCTCTTATGTAACTCTTGCCTAAAATACTTCAAAGTGGGCTTGTAGATAAATAATTTAAGATAATACAGGATTAGCTGTCATTTTCTGTGTCAGAAAGTAAAATTCTGCATTGCCTCAGTGCCGGTTAGGTGTTGAAATCACCCTATTTGTGGGCTGAAATGAGGCCACATGACTTTGGAAGCTGACCAAGAGAGCACAAAGTGTGCTCACATACATTGCAGCTACGCAATATTTAGGGCAAAAATTATTTACTGATAAAAAATTGCAAATAATTCTGAATAATGAATAATTGAGAAATTTCTAATTTGCCCATAGGCAGTTTGCAAGGGTGGGGAGAGGGGAGAGAAGAAGCAACATTTGTCATATAAATTATTTGTGAATTAATCACTCTGATGCTCTCTGAAGTCTATGGGGTACTTGCATAAATAAGACTCTTCATGGAGAAGACCAAGTCTCTTTAATGGTACTCTGAGAATGGTAAATTCATTAGCTGAAAGGACTGATTATGAATCAAAGAGGTAGGGAGGGGAGAAAATCAAGTCATAATTAGTCACTTAAACTATATCAAGTAGCAAGCAACTGATTTTAAACAAGTCCAAACAAAGGGGAAATGATTTGTTCTTGATTAAGTCAGTCTCTCTTGCCCTTTTAATGATTTATGAAGTAATGTCAATGAATTATGGCTCTTGGGACTCAACCTATAAAAACTGTATAGAAACACAATATAATAAAACAAGAGACAAGTGGGTTAGACACAGTGGAACAGAAATTAAATGCATATTTATAAAGGAGGTATATAATGAGTCTTGTGTCACCCAAATATTGACCATCTGTCTGTAGCCTAAACTCTCCTTCACTCCCGTTGTTACTGATTCACTCTGGCTGCTCTTCTAATGAAGTCAGACACAGTTTGATCACTGATAAGCTTAATTACACTGCTGAAGGACTTCTTGTAAAAATAAGTGTTCTGGATTAATTGCAGTCCTGGTGAATTCTGTAACATACACATAAAGACCCACTTGGAGTTTCCCCTCTGTCCCAGTGCAGTGTGGGATCTGGATTTATATGGGCACAGTTTTCAACGGCTGTCTAAGTGGTGCTGGGAGGACAGGTTTTAGGGTCCCTTTCTCCAAGGCAATGTGTTGAAATGACAGCAAAGGAGAAGCAAACAGTATTTGCTGCAAAATGGTACATTCAGTCATACTGGTTCTGATGCCATGGTGGTGGTGTTATTGTTACTATTCATTATTAGCATTATTGCTAATAAGAAAGCACCAGTAATGAATCCAGTGCTCTCTCTAAGAGACACTTTCATTCAAATTATATCACGGTGGGCTCCTAGCTGGGACAAAAATAAGACACAGTGGTAGACTCAGGGAAGGACAGACTATATTTAAACTAGAAAGTACTGAACCTCTTCTGGGTTTGATCCAGAGCTAGCAGTGCTAATAATGCCTCACAGTAAGACCAACTTTCATCCAGGATTTCCCAGCATTTTGCATTAAGGAAGAAATATTCTCACATGTGTCTGGGTACTGGGAGGGGCTGAGTTCTATTCAGCAAAGCACACGAACAGATGCTTCAGCTTGGGTCCACACAAGTCCCACTGAAATCTGTGAGACTTAAACATACGCTTGAGATATTTGTCAGAGACTGATGGGACTGTTCCACACACAGCATGTGCACCGGGTTTCCTTCAGCTGGCAACCTCACTGTTGGGAACTATAGATTTAAGCAGGAAGGTTTATGAGCAATCAGCAGCATCGTGGTGCTAGCAAACTGCAGCCCTTCTGCAGAGACCTGACTGCCAGGTCAGTTGAGCTTATGATTATGTCTGTTAGGGACCATTATGAGATTTGCCAGCTCATTTTTACTCCATTCATCAGACACCACCGGAAAGGACCAACCAGCCGGAATCAGCACCCGTGTCTGGATGCAGGAGGCTTTGCTTCACCAAACTTCTCCAGTCACCCAGTCCTGCCCTGCTCTATTTTTGGTTCCAATAAATCTCCTGTAGACATGCCCTTTGTCACAGCCTATTCCCCAGCCCCTAACTCTGTAGGATCTTCTCTGTTCCAAATGTAATTGCTCTTCAGCTTTTTTTCTCCCTTTTTTTCCTGCTGTCTGGAATCATAGCTCATCATCCTACACTTCTCATTATCTTAATTAAGCCAGGGCAAATCAAGAGACTGTTTTATAACCTGACATTACACTGTACAATTTTTTAGCTCAGAGATGTGAAGTAGTGCTGAGATATCTCCTTGAAGGATCTGTGCACCTCAGCTTCCTTGGCTTCTAGTACTGTGGGTGTCTGAGAAGGGCTGAGTAACAAAGTGAGCAGGGTGCTTCAGTGTGCCCCATTGCACCAAGTAAAACCAGTCTTTTCCATAGCAGCCCAGTTCCTTCCCACTGTCTCTGGTGCTCCTGTATGTCTGAATTTGGTAATTTTATTGGAAACCACTAGATCTACCTCTTCTCTTCTCTCCTGTTCTATTTCATTCTATCCTATTCTAAATTCACTCACTGCTGGCTGATGGTTGTTTTGTTGGTTTTAGCTTCATTTCTATGTTCCAAGCTGCTATCCAAGCCATGGGCACAGGCAAACACAAGCTGCTGAACCACAGCACAGGGAAATTTCTTGATCCTGCTGCAGGTCCCAAGCAATGTCCTTTAAATGGATTAATTCTCCTCCCAGCTTCCCTCTAAGCAAGATACTATGTTATGTGATGTGGCATCTGAGGGCCATTACAGGGATCAGGTATATTCTGGTATATTCCTGGTCTACACAGTCTCATGTTTTCAGTACAAATTTTCTGCTGACCAAAAAATGATATTATCTGGATAAAGGTGGTTTAGCTTTTCTGTATTGGAGCTGGATGTTTTCTCACACTAGTCCTATCCAGAATCTTGGTTCTGGGAGGGTCAGAATAAAATGAGAAAAAGAATGTTAAAAAGAAAAAAAAAGGAGATAAAATAATTTGAACGAACATTTTTATAATGTTGTTTAGGTGCCATGGCCCTCCTATTCTTTTATACCAACAAGAGCATCTGCATCCCTTTACTCATGTGTCTCATCTTGTCCTAGGGTAATTCAAATACAGAATGGGGAAAATAAAATGAAAAGAGTGTAGAGGTGCATGTGGCCAGGAGAGGGTGCTGGGAGCCAGGTACCATCTCCACCATCCCCAAGAATGGGCACCCATAGCGACACACACAACTCCGTGCAAATGTGGGCCGGTCATTACATCTCAGTTATGCTTGTGTAAATGTTGATGATATTGGTGCTATTCAGGCATTTCAGGAGAACTCTCTACTGTTTAATTAAGTGATGTTTGTGCGGTGTCTAGGAAAGGCTCTGTTGTAAACATATGATGTGCATCTTGGAGTGCATCTGTGGGAAAGCTGCTGTTTACTCATCCTGCAGTAATTGATCCTGCACCGTTCTCCGCCTGTGCACGTCTTGGGATGAGCTGTGGAAGAAGGGAGGTAGTAGTGTTAGCACACCAGTTTTTCAGAAAGATCACAGGACATAGGCAGCCCTGGAGAGCTCCTGTGGGCCACCTCAGGAAGGCAGCTTGTGTCTTCTGCCATCACAACCCCTCCATCCATTCTCAGCTTAATGAACAGTGATATTTTGTGGTATTGGGATGACCAAGGTGGGACTACCTGGACATTGAGGTAACAGAGTCTCCAGGACAGATTACTCAGAGATTTTACAGCTTTGCTCTCCTCCTCCTCATGTTGATTGTTTTTGTGCTCCAGTTTCAGGTCTTATTTGGAGCTATCTGGCAGATTTACCAGCCTAGCTGTCTCTGGGTGATACAGGGTCTGTAGGCTGAAAGTGGGGTCTACCTGGGAGATGCATGGGGAATTGTACTCAAGGGCTTGGAGAAACATTAACATGGTATTAGACATGAGTCATCAAACACCTTTCCCTAATGAGCTTCAAAAGTGGAGCACCATCTGGCCTCACCTTCAGCATCTCAAATATATGAACATCCTGCAAATGCGTGTTTAGGTGCACAGAGGAGGCTGCCTTGAGTAACAGGCTTAAACTTCCCCAGGTGTGGGGACTGCACCGACCTTGGGTCTGCTGCTCCTGGTGAGAGCAGCTGCGAGAGCAGGAGCATCAACACAGGCTGGGAGAGATCTGGGGCTTGGTGGCAGTGAGAAAAGTGGTTACAGAGAGGCTGTAGTTAAAACACCTGTAGTCACAGCAAAGCCAGTGGGAAGCAGGAGGGGAACAAGTACTGAAAAGGGAGGTTATTACACCTTTAAAATTTAACATGGAGGAGATGTTAGTTCCAGACTCAAACAACTGACTGTTCTGATTTTACAGGGAAACAAGATTAAGATGGTATTAGACATTATTTCTTTTCAAAACATTGTCAGAAATGTTTCCATTTTTATTCTGAAGTGAAAATACATTTTGCCTTTCCCTTTACTGTCTGGCCACTGCAAGTCATTCAGCAATATTAGCAAAGCTGATGGCTGCTAAATGGCCGCCTTTCCAACAGTAATGAGCTGCATTTAATAATGAATTAAACATCATTAACCGGGGAAGTTCTTGGTGAATGCTTCTTTAATATCATTGTGCAGCAATTATCACTGGCGTGAATAGCTCAGCTCTGTCCAGCTGCACCATTTATCAGTATCTGGAGGAGCAGTAAAAATCACTCTGGTCCAGGAGGGTTTATAACATTAAGTGACACTGAATAAAGTTTAATAAGTGTTTCTGTTCATCATGCATACCACAATAACTCAAATGCTTAATCCTGCTCCACCTTGTTTCTGTGTCTGGGTGACCCAGCTAGCCTGGCTATGTTTCTGCAGTCAATGAAAGTCCCTCTCAGTATGATCTAATTCATAGGCATATGAGGTTTCTTTATTAAAAATTGATACACACAATTAAACAATGATAAAAGATGATAATGAGAGTAATGAAGCTATTTGGTATTTGCAGTCTTTATTATACAGTGCTATTCTGCAATAGTGAGACCTTCCAGACTTACTACTCCTGTCTTAGTCACTGGCATATTCATGAAAACATATTTGGTACTTATAAAAATGTCTTTCCCTTAAAATAATGGAGTCAAAAAAAAAAAAAAAAAGACAAGGAAAATAACTACCAGGATTTATTTGGCGTTTCCTTACTGCCATAGCTGAGAGAGGTCTTTTTTTTAGTAAATCATGTAGTTGCCAAAATACTCTTTTTCAGGAGGGGAGGGACCATTGCACAACTTGCAGCCATAGGGAACAGTTCAATCTGCAGCAATGAGAAGTGTGATTCAGGAATGGCTAAACATTTTATTTGGGCTGTTGTGAAAGGAAGTGGGTTTTGTGATATTTTCTAAATTAAATCATTCCCATCTTTTTTTTTTTTTTTTAATAGTGCTAAGATAACTTTTATGGTTAAAAAAAAATCCCATAAAAGACTATCTCAATTTTTGGTAACTCAGAAGAACCAAACTTTTTTTCTTTTGAGCAGAAAAATATATTTGCGGTTTTTGATTTTCAGTCTTTCAGTTCAGTGTCTCAGCTGAATGATCCATTATTTGGCTCACTGCAACCCCACCTCCCTGCTAGAGTTCTCTTAAGGCTTTCTGGGGCTGGACCATGCAGGCAGCAGACAAAAAACGCAGCCCTTGCTCTGATCTGAAAAAGCAGAAATAACAGCTTTGGTTTTTCACAATTATGGACCAGTGGAAAAGCAGGGGCTGGAGTGCAGCAGCATCCCTGGGCTGTGAGTGAGCCTGTGATTTACATCTCCCCCCTGTAGAAAACAACCCCTATTTACGCAGCTGCTCAGGAAAAGAGAAGCCCATCAGCAGGGGTTTGCTCTCCCCAGACAGTGACTTGTGCTGCTAAGAGCCCGGAGCCGGTGCAGGGAGGTTACAGCCACGGTGTCAGGACTGGCCACTGACATTGTTTGACACTGGAAGATGCCATGGCTCTGTTTCCCTAATTCCCAAGCTGACAAGTCTGAGCTGAGCACAACGGGAGCAGAACTCTGTGCTGAGCACAACGGGAGCAGAACAAGCAGCTCACCGCACTTGAGCAGAAGCAGCTGTAGGGAGGTTCTTATGCCAGAAGCACCCAGCTCAGCTTCTCCAACTGTCTTTTTGCTTTGGAGGGTGAGATACAAGGAGGAAACTAATGTGGGGATTTCTCAAAAGGGCCTTTCTTCTCATAACTTATGCAGTGTCATTGATGTGGGACAAATATAATCACAGAGTGATAGCACATATTTTAAACAACAGCAGCTTCTTAATATTTTACCTTTTGTTTAGTGTTCAGCAGGGATCACACAGCAATAGGTAGCTTCAATTGTAAACTAGCTATAGCAACAATATTGCACAGTAAACAGATGTAGGTACCAAAATGTTTATGGAGGTAAATTAATGCACAAGTTTTAATGGAGTTTTAGACATCCCAGACAACTGCAGTTCCAGGCTGTACACAGCCATGAGCAAGCAATGTATTCTATGTAAAACGTCACGAGAGAGTCAAATCACTGCTTGAATCCCTTGCCAGACTGGATGGTCTGAAGGAAGGAAGGTGATGTTGCAGGTCCTGTTGGAGGCACCTACTAGAAACTGGATGTTGTGGTGGTTCCTAGGCTGTGCCAAGTGCTCAATTTAGTGCAAATATTTGCAGGACTGATTGAACTGCTGCTCCAGAATGTTCCCAGTTGCAATTCAGTTAAAACCCAGGAGGAATGTCTCCATTTATCCCTGAGTGCATTCAGCACATTCAGCAGCAGCACGATCTCCACAGAGTGGGTCACCAGCCTGGACAGAAGGTCACAGGCACATTGCTCTCCACCTTGGCTCCACCAGCCTGAAGATGCTCCTGCCAAGGCTGCAATTGCTGAGCAATTGGGGGTCTGTGAAAACACCCATTTACTCCCCGCTGATATCAGACATGAGCACAGGCTGATCAGCTCCTTCTTCTTTCTGTTTGATGATCAAAATATTTACAGCTCAGTGAGTGGGGCTGGCAGCAGCCCCAAAACTTTGCTCTTGATACTAAATGTCACATTTAATATTGATGATGTGGGCTACTCAAGTCACACTTGGATGAGTTATTAACTATTGGGAATAACATCTATAATAGGAAACTCCTAAAGCATAAGCTGCCTTATAACTGCATATAGCTTCTTTTTTTACAAAAGATAGAGAAATCTAAGCAATTCACTAAAGATATATGGATGTTGTTCATTGTTACATGGCCAGGAGTACCCATCTGCTCTCTAGGCTGGTTTATTAGTCACCTTAGCAGTGCATAAAACTATGCCCCAGGGGGGAACAGAGCAGCTATTTTATTACACTCAGCAAGCAGAGCACAGAGCCACACTCTCACCGAAGCTGGGCCCCTTGCTGCTGGCACCCCCACCAGCTCTGCTCCATCCTGTGCAGTTCCCACTTCTCTGGTGAGAGAGAAGGTGCCTGAGGCTGATGCTGCTGTGCTGCAACAGCATCAGGGCTCTCAGATCTTCCTTTGATTGTGAACTGAAATGAAAATAAGCAACTTCACAGGGATTCAGGCCAGCACTAATATACTATGAATGAGTTTGGCTCTGCATTTTCACACCACTAAGAAATAGTAGGGTAAGTAGTGAATTTGTCATTAGTGTTCTGCTGGGACTTGCCATGAAAGAAGCTCTGTACATTATCAACATTATGGGAGACAAGAAGGGAATATAAAGTTACACAGAGTGTCAGCATTTATAGCTTGTCATAAAAGGGTTACTTACTGTCAGGAGAGAAACTCTCTCCTCAGGTATATTGGCACAAATGCTTGAGTATTCATGGAAATTCAGTAATTTGGTCGAAGTATGCTCTCAACTTCATTGACTGCTGTGTTGATCAAGTCACTGAATTTTATATGAATATTCCACATCCCACTGTGCGATTCTCCTATTTCTGCGGTAATTACTCCAGACTGGAGTGCAGTAAGAATAGTTGCTCACAGATGCAATCTAGGCACTTTTTTCCAATGCTCTCAAAGTCAGATAGGAAGGTTCTGTAGGGAGCTGTGTTTCTCAGACTTGGGAGGAGCATTGAATAATGGGAATGGCAACTTCAGTAGAAAAGGGATTGAAAATGTGGTCAGACCCAAGCTGCTGTATTGGATGGACGTTTGCATTGCCGTCAGCCAGTGTGACAAAGTTTGCCCTGATTCATACTTTTACCCAAGAAAAGCCATGGGTTTGGAGCAGAAGCTATTAACCTTTTACAGATGGGGAATCTATGCAAAAAGAGAATACATTATTTACCCAAGGGCAAAGAGCATATCAAAAATGCCATCATTAGGAACAGGACTCAGATTTCCTAATTCCCTTCCTGTGCTTTAACAGCAAGTGATATTTTTCCACTTTGCTGTGATGTTCTCTACCTCGGGCACTCCAGCATGGACGCTCCCCTCCCCCCTCCCTTTCTCATTTGGTACACTTCTGACTCAGCAGTATCCCAGTACACACCAAACTAGTCAGTCTCGATGCAGCCTTGTGCCTGGCACAATATGATTTGCATTTGACTCTTTAGCAGTCTAAATACAAAGCACACGTTTATGTGGAGGCACTGATTTATACTAAGCTGTGGTCTGTTTTGCTTTGGTAAGAGCTACCTGAGAGACTACATTTTTTTTAACCTTTCATATTGACAGAGTTTTAAAAGCTGGTTCTATAAAGTAGTGGAACTGATTGTCTCATCAGCCTGAATTGTGGCTGAGGTAAATTCAATCTATGGATGCACTAGTCTTTCAATCCCATAGACTTTCAGTCTCCTGGACAATGTGGGGATAACTGATTATCCTGATGGACTTGCAAAGGGCCCTTTTTCTATAATCAAATTTGAAAGTGTCAAGAGCAGGTACTGCATCAACATAATCATCAGAGGTATCTCAGTTAATTTGAACTCCCTGGTTTATGAACTGGATGAGGCTTCTTGTCACAGGACAAAATGTCTAGTATATTGCCAAAGTTTGTTAGTAAATATATATCTATGATTCTATGATTCTACATTTGCTTGGAGCATTATCAATCAAAAAGAAAATACATTAACAAAACACTAAAATCTCTCTCACATTTTTTACAGAAGCAAAACAGAAGCATAATTAATTTAATGTGCAAGAAAGGGAACATTCAAATTACAATTTGTAAGGTCTTAGGAGAACCATGAAGGTCCCGCCCACATCAGATAAAGGAGCAACCAAGAAACTTAGCACTTCATTTCCTGCAGAGGTAAACAAAGGTAGATAAAAATATCAGAAAGAGAAACTGTAAGGAGCAATCAGCATGAACCAGGTATGCTGTGAGATCTTATGGAAAGTCCCTGTCCAGAGTCAGCCTGAGGGCAAGGGGTTGCATTTCCAGCATCACAGTTAATATCTTTTCCTTAGCAATTCAGAGGCTTCTAGTGAGAAGCTTTAAAATTACCAAAATAATATTTAAAGTGGATTTTGTTCTTATCTTTGCATCTTACATTCACTGAGAGGAGCTTTTTGACCTGCAGACCTCTCACACTCCAAGGCACAGCAAAGTGAAGGGATTTTCCTTTAGCAAACACAACAGAGAATACAAGGCAGCTGAACCTCCCAGGAGGGTGCCAAAGTGCCTGGCTGCCATTCCTTGGGCTCCTGAGAGACTTCTCAAGACATGTTGGGAATGACAATGACATCCTGAGAGCTGTCAAAAAATCAGAAGGAACAGCTGGTAAAAATGCTCAAACCTCCCAGTGCCCTTAATACACCATAAACAAATCTGCTTCATTTAAACCACACACAAGGTGGTTAGGAGACTTGCTCCTCGATTTATGGGCTTTAATCACTGTTATTGCCATTCCCAAGCATAAGAAATGTAAAGCACTTCAGGAACAAAAACTGCTGTGAAAGAAATACTTTAAGTCTCCTCAGGTTGTTGCTAATGTTTCAAAAAGCTGGAACAGAGGAATGAAAGATTTACACCTTTTGGCCAGGGTTTTTATTAAGGTTTCAGGTGCCTACCTTCTGCCATCCTCTCCATTTAAGTAATGATGACCAAAGTCCAGCTCATTTATCAAAGATTAACAGCTTGCCGGGAATATTTAATTGTCTGGAAACAGAACTGAAGGATCCTGCAGCAAGTCCCTCACTCACAGGGAAGCCCCTGAGGCCAGGATTGATGCTGTCATTTATAGGATTAAAAACCCAGTGTGTCCCAGTGCAGAGGTGGCTGAATTCCAGTGGGGAGAAAGCAGTTCAAAGCCAAGGACACATAGCCTTGACAGTAGGATGGAGACTGTTTAGCTTAAAGCTGCTGTGAAATCATCATGAGTTATTATTATGGAATCCTGGCATCTCACAGTGAAGCAGCACTAAATTATTTTGTATTGCTGTTTTTTTGTAAGTTCATAAGCAGCTACTGCAGGAGCACCAGGGGCATAGGTGTCTCCAAGAAGGCCTGGCCCTTGGCTCATAGCTTTTTCTGGCCATTTGCATCTCAGTGTTCAAGTGTGTGTGTACCTGTGCTAGGGGAGCACTTTACTGTATTACGAAGCTGTAATATTTGCTTCTGTACATGTGAAAGACCCTTGCACCCACTCTCCTCTATATTATCTTCATGCAAATTTTGTGTTGTGTTCAGGGCATTAAGATTAGCAGCAGGAACCTCTTGTATCTGCATCCTTGTCCCTCTCACCCTTACATTTCCATTCTCCAGTGACTTCAGTAGTCACTTAATCCAGTTACACAGGCTTTTTCTGAAGAGCCACCCTATTCCTCACAGCCCCCCATGCCCCAGGACTAAAGCTCAGCACCATCATCAGATCTTTTCCCTTACTGCAAGGCTTGCTCCAGACAGGCAGAGCAGGAATTAGAGCCTGGACTGGGCTCCCTAATCCCAGATATGTTCTCCAGCCCTCAGGGTACAGCAAAGTGTTCTCCTTCTCCCTCTTTTCCTATAGGAAAGGACAGCCCTGGTGTATGTGTTCATCTCCTGAAATTTCCCACCTGCCTTTTACAGTGATGTTTAGCTCTGCCCCAGCCCAGGATATCTTTTGCTCTTTTCGGCAGATCTCAGTCAGGTCTGTGATCCCATTTCTTAGGCATTTAACTATTTGCCTCTCTTTTCAGGAGATGTACAGTCCAGCACAGAGGTTTCTGTGAGGGCAGCCAAGTAGGACACTGCTGAGCTCAGGGTCCCTTTAGGGGTTAGGTCAGTTTTGGGAGCTGTTGACTTCAACAAGAGGTGGGTGCCAAGGCAGGCGCTAGAACCCAACTACCTTTGCAGAGCTGGCCCTCACCACTTTGCTGCACCTCTTTAATTCAAGTGGTGACTCACAACCTGGAACTATTAGGTAGATGGCATATGCAGTTAA
Source organism: Corythornis vintsioides (assembly GCA_025447755.1). Lineage (NCBI taxonomy): Eukaryota > Metazoa > Chordata > Aves > Coraciiformes > Alcedinidae > Corythornis > Corythornis vintsioides. The sequence continues at coordinate 32,819 of JAOEGS010020963.1, read as the reverse complement.
TGAGTGGTATTTTTCAGTGCTCATTTTACTTATTATATTATATTTTGATTTATAATTATATATACTATGCATTCCTCTCCTGGGCTCCAGGCATCCTTGCCAAAATTAAGAAGTACAGTTAGCAAAATGAAAGCCAGTAGATGCTCAGAGCTCTCAGTCAAAAATAACCAACAAGAGCAACTCTCTTTCCACAGATTCTCCATATAGTTTCTCTTCTCCCTGCACTTCCTTTCCCATTGACCTTAGGATAAGGAGAGCAGTGCCCAGACCAGCCTCTTGACCTCACAACAACAATTCAGAGAGCAACAAATTAGATCCAAGACATTCCTCAAATTAGAAATATCCTTTGCTGATATTCCCAAGTCTTCCAAATGTATTTATTTTGTAATCCTGGGAGTTCTTAATGCTGGGAGAAATGTCTGTCTAAACATTAGGTGGGATTTATAAGTGCTTGTGAGAGGGGATCCAGTGAAGCATCACCTATCGGTCTCTGGAAACCTTTCTTGTTCAAGGAAACTCAAGTTTGCTGCAAAGAGGATCAGGGGGCTTAGGGTGGGATTTCCAGAAAGATGAGGAGTGAGTCATATACAGGGTGTTCTGCATTGGTGTGTTTGTATAAACAACACAAGTTATACTAATTCCAGAATCATTACTCCGAGGGCAATGGCTGGGGTTGGTACTACTATTAGAGATGAGGGCAGTAACTCAGAAATTGTTTTTATAGTTGTCTGTAAAAGAGTCATCAAAAAGGGCTTTTCTAGCAAGACCTGTGGAGCCAAAACCAACAAATCATCCCCTAAAAAGTCTTCTGTGAGAATTTTAGACAAGATGAGGTAATATTTATGTATTTGCCTCTACAAGGTATAACTGACAGCTTGCAGGATGTCATCCAAAGAGCCAGTTGGAGGGATATTAAACTTGCCAGCAAAAAACAAAAACACAATTTCATAATTATTTCAGTCTTCCCTTGCAGATCAAAGAGTAAAGCTGATACCGGTCTGGTAGGGAATTGTCTAGATTTAGTGCAATGCAAGAAGATGTTAACACTGTGATTACTGCTGCAAATGACTGATGGGGGAACACCTATGGAGACAGCAGCTGATCAAGGGAAAAAAAGCCTTGTCTCTTCCTGTTACTGCAGTAAAAAGGAGACACAGGCTGGCCAGGACAACGGGCTTTCATGGGAATGCTACAGCAGGGATCAGTGAGGAGCTCTAGCACAAACTCAGCAAGTCAGTCACTGTGCAGTGTCACACATCTGGGTATAAGGCTGACAAGTTTGATGGGAGAGATGCTAATTTGGGTTAACATTGAAAATTTCATTGAAATTCCTGCACCTCTCTAAAGGATGCTTTTATAAAGCAACTTTTCATCAGCAAATGCAGTAAGAAAAGCTGATAGGCAGTGGCTGTCATCCCAGGAGCGGCATCTCTAGTTACATTCATGATCGTGTCTTGTCCCTTTGGGAAAGTATCAGACCATCCAAAGGCAGAAGGGGTCCAAGTAGGGAAAGGGCCAGATCTCCCAGGGCACAAGTGGTAGAGTGGGGAGGTGCAGAAAATTGTTTCCTTTTCTGGAACAATTTGTAATGCTTTGAAAATTTTCTGTCTCAAAATTGTGCAACCATTTTCCCCCCTAAATCCTACATTTTGGGTCTGAGTATCCAAGATGCTTTATTTCAGTAATTTCAGACCAGGATGTTTCAAAACCAACCTTAATTTATTTAACATTAATTAATCAAACTGGGGAAAGAAGGCATTTTGAGCTAAAAAAAACCCAAAAAACAAACAAACAAAAAACCCCAAACAAACAACAACAAAAAAAACCACAAAAAAGAGCTTTTCATTCTATGTTGTTTTAAGGGCACATTCTGCACCTACAAATATATACATATACTTTCTAAGAAGATCATAGGAATCCAGTTCTTGTTCCCAGAATGTTTCTGTTTTGATAAATGATTGAAGTCATACAAATGTTGCTTTTTTTATGTTCAGATGTTTCTGAACTTGAACAGTTCAGACATTGTTCATATTATTTCTGAACTGGTCAAGTACAGAGCAATCACACTGATTGATCAGGCGAAAGGAACTGAATTTTGCATGGCAGGGAAGGATAGTAGGAACTGGAGACTTAAAAATTAGGAGCTAGTGGCTGAACTCAAAATACACCATTGTGTAACTCTGGGTAACAAATCACACAGGTTTTAGGGTATTCTCAAGGTTAATCCTACTTGATTGTATGCAAATAGCTACTCTCCTCTACCATGTGTCCTGGTGTACAGGGTCCCTAGGGACAAAGTCCTGCCACTGGTTGCACACAATGGGCTCTTGTGGATCTAGGCTTGGGGAACATCAGGGTTAAAGGTGGAGCAGGCACCATGTGGTCAGGGCTGGGTGGTTTCCCAAGTGAAATGCAGAGTGCACTGTGCTGTCCTTGTACTGCTCAGCAGATACTAATCCTAAAACCAAGTAAGGGGGAGATCTGACTGCCTCTGCCTCTTCTCTGCTCATGGCCAGCATAAGTAGACCAGTATAATCCCAAGGACTGGCAGCACCTCATGATGTTAAAGGAACTCAAAGAAAGCCACTGTCTTTTGCTGGGTTTTGTAGTCTGGGAATATTTATACTGAAGCTGTCTGCTTGAGGAGTAAGGTCAGTGCATGGGCCAGACAACATCCAGCAAAGTTGAGTGCAGTAGGACTCGTCCCTCTTATTCTAAAGTTTATGCTTCAGCCAGTTTATTTTTTCAGTAGTATATTGCTGATCACTGAGAGGTCAGACTTGCCATGGATCCAAGGTAGCATTTATGTGCTCGGTCCTAGGGAGAGTTGTGCTTTCTCTGGGACAGATTTAGATTCTCGTTTAGAAAAAAGCACAATTATAGCTGCAGTTTTGGTGTGTTTATGAAGCTTCCAGATGGCTACTTGTGTTTCCTGAAAGCAAAGAGAAACTCAGCAGCTGGTAGTATCAAAATCCAATAGAGAATAATATCTCTGGCTCTGGACCACCTGATTCCTGGAGATCTGCTTTTACTAGCTTACTTTAATAAACAGATGTTGCATTTGTTGTGATATAGTGGCTTAAGAATTTATCCATATAACAACTAAGACAAGAATATAAGAGGATTATAATAGTTTCTCTGGCCTATGTGGAATGCTGTAATTTCTGCCTTTGTTAGTTCATTGGTAACTGGACTCTTCAGCAGTCAATTGCAGGTTGCTGGAACACAGGGTGATCTCTCTGATCCATGTGGTGAAATTATAAGCCATCCATCTTGGCTAGTTAAAGGAATCCAAGGAGATATTCTTGCAATACTGCACTGCCCTCATAAGTCCCAAGCATGTCAGACAGGTGTAACTGACCCTACACTTCATGGCATCTTCTGAACTTTGGCTAAAAATAACAGTGTTATTCTCCCAAAATGCTGTGTTCTTGGGTCCATGCCAGTCTTACTGCACTCACACCAGTCTCCTTCTGAATGACAGCCTCTCTCACTCTAAACAGGACCTGCAGCATATTCTCAGGTGCACATTGACCATTATGAGAGCCACAGGGACCTATGGAAAGTGACACTACTTCATATGGCTGAAGCTTCCATAATTACTGAGCTGGAAAGTTAATTAATTCCTTAATTATATTGAAACAATGATCAGAGTTTTTAAAAATTAACCTCTTCTACCTGATGCCTCAAATCCAGCCTGTCCTGGCACAGCCCTACTGAAGCACAGTGAGATGCTAGGGCAGGATATCAGTGGTGGTGGGTGCCTTGGAGACTGCAGGACAGTTTCCCCCTTCCCCCTTCTCTGCTGCAGGCACACATTGCAGCAGTAAGTGGGAGTAACAGGACCTGAGTTCTGTAGTCCTGATAGGACATTTGGACCACGAGGGGAAGTTTGCAGCATCCACAGCCATGTGAAAAAAGGTTCAGCTTAAACCTTGATGAAGAGCTACTGGGCCCACATCTTGAAGCAGCACAGATTTCCACCCAGAATACTTGAAGGTAGCTTAGGAAGTATGAGTTTTCTTTTTAACAATCAGTATCGACCTCTATCCCTGTTGCTGAGTCTTACAGACACTGGCATTTCACATGTTTGCACCCAGCAGCAGCTGGGATGGTGCTGATGGGGCTTGCCTGAAGCAGAGAGCTCTGGAAAATCAGGGTACTGCCAGCCTCTGTTGTTTCTACCACATTTACTCTGGTTCAGGGCAGTATGGAAAACCGGTGGATATTGTTAGCATGTGTTGCTGGACAGGTCTTTTGCTGGCCCATGTGATCTGGGACAAGCTGCCCCCCTCACCCTGCACTGACCAGACCATTCACTGGGCATTTGCCCCCCTTAGCCCTGTGGTTGCCACAGGCCCTGCCTGGCCTATTGGTCCTGAGCACCCAGCCTTCCTTCATCTATCTATTTTACTGCTAGTGTCAACATGAATAAACCATTTTCCTTTTAAGCTACCTACAAATTTTGACAGCTACAGTTCTGTAAATAAAGCAGCTAACACAGACACTAATATTAATTCACATGACCCAGTAGTGCTTCACTATTAGTATCCGGGTTGCCAGGTGGGCAAGGTAAGAACACAAAATGTTTTGCCTGTTTCAGTCTGTTACACCAAAAAAACCAAGCATCTGAAGATACTAATTTCTAGAGCTAAACTTCAGAGGTGCTCTCCACTAGGAAAAAGTATGAGAAGGGTCTGAAAAGGACCCAGGAGCCTGTGTTTAGTGATGGTTAGCAGTTAAGCTGTGCTGGCCACACATGGGGACATACCAGCACCTCTTGTTATGCTGCAAAGGTCCTGTGACATCCTGGAGTCATCCTGTCCAAGACTGAGCATGCATTGCACTGACAGACTGACATGGCAGACAGAGATGTGCTGCTTGCAGGGTTGTGAGTGGTGGTGTAGTTTTTAAAGCAACATTTAAGATATTAGCAATATTGAGATTTCAGGATAATCACCCATATAGACCTATCTGGCTGCAGCTTATATGATTTTGCTCATCCCTTTCTGCCCAGGAGCTTCATTGACATTCATATTTTTCTGGAGCAAGTCAAAGACTGTCAAGTGTGAATAGTATGAAAAGGTGTTAGGGGAGGAATATGAATCTTGTAATCCAACCTTACACAGCTGAAACGAAATGGCTAGGGCTTTCAAATCTGCCTTGACATCCATGGCACAACCTGATACAGCTGTTGAGCTCCAGTCTGTGTGGGTGCTCTGAAAGTTCATGCTTTCAGCAAAATGATCCATAGAGTCACTGGGACTGCTGCAATCCAGATGGTTTTCACTAACTGCAGGCACAATATTGCTTCTTTAGAGATTTGCAAAACCCCTCCAGAAAGGCCAGGGTCAGGGCCTGGCTGACCAGGACAATTTTTATTTATCCCCACCAGCTGTGCAATGAAAATACAGCAGTGTATAAACAATTAGTCTTCAGCCTCAGCACAGTTATTTGCAAGACCAGAGTTACTGCCACACATACATGGTCATGGATTTGGGGGTCTTGATGATCAAGAGTTGGTAGGACCACTCTTCCAACAAACAACTTGCCTTGCATTTACTGAGAACAAGATGAATGATGAAGCTGCCTTCAGGGTCTGTATGGTACAGGTGTGCAGTTTGTGTTCTTTGTGTTAACACATCCGTGTGGCTGCACAGGCAGAATTGTGCTGATCACAGCAGGCTTGGAGTCTTAATTAAGCTTCTAGTGTTCTGTAAAGTTCATTTCACTGTCGGTGGAGGACGGTTTAGGATCAGCATAATAGGATTACTGTTGCTATATACAGCCATGTAAGCCAGAAGTCCTCGTAATGGGCCTTTACCCGGTAGGAAAATCTTTTCAGGGGATGCTTTTTATAAACTGTGCAGTTACTCACGCTATGAGTGTTTGGGGAAAGGCATCCTTACCTACATGGGTTTTCCAGAGCCAGCCCAGGTAACCAGTTCAGCGTAGCACACATTTCACCGTGCCAGGCACACTGAGCTTTGCCACTAACCATGCTAGTCATGTACTTGCTATCCCATGGGGTGAACTTTCCTTGTAAGCATTTCCCCTGGTACTAATCCTGGAGCTAAAGCCCAGGTGCCTTGAGCCAGGTAAGCCCCAGCGAGCCTCGCCAGCCAGGCTCACACAGCACCACTGAGCACAGCTGCCGGCAGCGGCGGGCACTGGCTGGCTGCCCTCCTGCGGGAAGCACGCGATTCAGCAGGGCACAAGGCAAGAGCAGGGTTCTGTTTGTGTGTGAATGTCTAAGTCATCAGCATGTCTTATTAGTAGAGACAGGACTCCTGGGCTACTGCCTATGAGAGCCAGAGGCCTGCTGGTCCTTTGGGAGTGAAGCCAGGCTGAGTCTGATGCTTTGTCACTAATTGGGAACTGCTACAAACCATGGTAGTTATCCACGGCATGTGGAGGAGCAAGTTGCACTGAAAAACAGGTGGATTTTTAAAAAGTTCTGACCTCTCACTTGGGCTGTCCCAATTGCTCTTAAAAGAAATGCCACCTGGGAAGCCCACCTGCTCATTGAGCCCGGCAGCCACTGAGCCACAGCACATGGGCAAGGTGGGTTCTGCACACCAAGAGCCTCCCATGGCTCTGCAGACCCATGTCACAGTCCAGCCACCCACCCTGCTCAGGTGCCGTTGTGCCTGTGGAGCTGATGGACACAGAGAGGGCTTCTTCCCCAGCATCCAAACATCCCAACAGCATCAACTTGCCAGAGATGTGCCAGCAGGCATCCTTAGCTCCTGCTGTAACCAAGAGGTCCCTTCCTACTACCTCTAGTCACTACAGCATTTTAATACTGCCCTTGTTTAATGCAGAGGTGATCACTGTTTTGGGGAGTTTTTAGGGGAGGGGGCATGCTGCAGACATGTCAGGGACACCTTGATTACCAGGAGACATCAGCTGGTTGGGCAGCCCAAGGTGCAGCAGGGCAGGGAGTGGGGCTCAGGTGTGACAGTGCAGCACGACTGTGGGGCTGGTACAGAGGAGCTGGGAGCACCATGGGAACACAGCACAGCCCTGCTCACTTCCCAGATGCATCCCAAAAGGCACAGTGCTGGGTGTACAGAGGAGTGCCAGCTGGTTTAGGGGCAGCAGGTATTTCTCAGGTTCCCTTGGGTCTGGAAAGCAGCACCCCTCTGTGATACTGTCACATCACCATGAGAAGCAGAGGCAGAGCTCAGCTGTGAGCAAATAATCTCACTAATGCTGTTCCCAATGAGGCTGACTCGGGCTGGTTTCCTTATCTTCGCCTTTTCTGCACAGCAGCAGGTAATTCATAGATAAAACAATCAGTGCGTATACACAGACACAGACGCTTAGGAGCTATTCTTAATCTTTCCAAATCCCTTAATATACCTTATGTATACAGTTTGGAAGTTGTAGATTTAGCATGATAGATTGATTTCACCCACTATCTCCATGGAAAATGACATTAATAACTAAATTCTTAGGGTTTTTTAGCCCTAGCTAAGCTACTGCAGAGCACTGAACTGTGGTAAATCTGTCCGAGGCACAGCAGCAATGCAGTCAGACCAGGTTCTCTGTGTCTGGTCTTATTTTGCCTGGATTATATAAAGTCCATGTTGGGGTACAGCCATCAGAGAATTTGGCAAAATAACTGCAGTTTGAACATATGTTATAACCAATCAGCTAGAATGATTGTATTTATTTTTCACAACTCCTCCAAAATGGAGAAAATGGGTGAGAATTGAGTGTGTCATGTAGACTGACAGGGGAAGCTGCTATGACAGTTTGAAACAGATGACTCAGGGTTTTCATGGTTTTCTGCATGTACCACCAGGAAATTACAAGAGGTTTCTCCAGTAAGGGCAGGCAGGCAAAAAAACAGACTTTCCTCATTAGCCATCCCATAGTGAAATGAAGCACACATGCTCATGTCCCTGAGCTGTCCTCCCCAACACTCACAGTCTCACCTGGAGCATCTGGTGTTTTTAAGAAGTGTGTACAGTGCTCACACGTGGAGCTCACCATATGTTTGGCAGCCCTAGGAGCTGTATCACTTGATTCTTGCCAATCGGCGCCTGGTCTGGCTGGGGAAGCAGATGTCTCATCCCAGCCTCAGGACTTGTGTAGTACCACCGTGCCCACAGGCATTGCCAAGCACCTGCTTCTTCACTCTACTCAAACTCCACCACAATGTGAACTGTGCTTGTATGAACACAAATGATACCCTATGGCAGCTGAGTTGTGAATTAGGGGCATGCTGTGCTTTGCACGAACAGTCCAGTGTGGGTCTTCAACTTGCAGACCAGCTGAGATTGCTTTGGGAGCTACCTTGCAAGTAGTGGCCAGCACGAGCAATGCAGACTGGTTCCTGTGCCCCAAGCCCGCTGCTTCAGTGACGGCACCTGCGCTCTGCCACACCAAGATGGCTAACAAATTGTTCAGGCTCCCCTTTGCTTGTGGGTGCAGCAATGCTGGCTTGTTTCACAGAGCCCAGGGAAACTTGTTACATGGGTGCTCATGAGACAGCCTCATACCACATCTGCAGAGGCTTCATGTGCTGGGGTGCAGGCATTCTTCACCTCTAGTCGTGATGCTGTGACTGTACTGCCGAGCATAGAGCCTTCTATGATTCTTGCCTTTGCCTTCAGAGGAAAAAAATGTTTCCACTGCATAATTCAAGCTATGGCCAACCCAGGCAATTGTTTTGTCTATGTTTTTATGTCCCTTTCAATATACATGTCAGCTTTGCCACATCCCGTCTGTTAGAAAACACCCAAGTTTACACATTAGTCTTACTGTCTATCCAGCATTTTTTTCCATCCTACAGGCTCCTTGCTCCTTTATATCACTGTGATTAAATAATTTCCTTTAGGTCATTAGCAAAAAGACTTTGTGGTTTTTTTTTTTACTCCTGGCTCTGTAGGAGGTGATGTGGGAGAGGTCTGAGTGGGGTGAGGAATATGTTGACTTTTAAGTTTCAAGCTGGGGACACCAGAATAGACCTGAACAAGGAATATATATTTTATGGTGCCGCTGTCTCAAAGCAACACAGCAGAGTGGTGGCTTTGTGTCAAAAAATACTGTGCAGAGCAGTTTTTCTGTTTATTTTTTGAAGCAGCCTGAACTAGGAAAAGAAAAAGCCCAGAAACCTCCTCCAGCAAGCAGATGCACTTGGCTATTCTGAAGCCATTTCCCTTGAAAACGTGGGTCAGGGCTTGCAACCTGTATTGGCAGCACAGCTCCAAAGCAGGATGTGTGCATGGCATACAGTATTAACTGGGGGACCTAAAGAGCAGGTTTGCCAAGGCTTGATTGTACTGCTGCCATCTCGCCCACTGGGGCTGCCATAATTAAGGCTCTGTCAACTTCCAGCAGCCGCCTTTACACACTGTGATTTTCGGGGTGGTATAATTTAACCCAAAGCTTTTGCTTGGCAGTACATTATTTTACAGGATTTCTTAAAAATATGTGTAAACTCGTTCAAATTACAGATTGCCCACCCAAAAAATACCTTTTCAAACTAAGGTCATCCTTTTAAATATAGGCATCAAAACTTGGCTTTTAAATTATGTGAGTACCTGTTGGGTGTGGGGCCTTTAATGGGCAATTATGGAAAGCTCAGAGGCAAGAGCCTGTAACAGCAGAAGTCTTTACTGTAACAGCAGGCAACTAATAAACTCTTAAAATAAAGCGATTGGGAGGGAGGGCATCTGCCTGGCTCCCTGCAGGGCTATTGCTAGGTGATCCTAACAACAACTTATTGAAGCCAGGTTGGAGCATAGCCTGTGCTCAGGATAGTCACATCTGCTGCTGGGGTCTGTTTACAGCAGGCACATCTGTGCACCCAGAGCAGCCATGCCCAGTGTGTTTGGAGGCTGGGCTCACTGACACTGTGCACATGCAGTGAGTGTCCCTTAGGGAAGATTTTAACTTTGGCAATATACAAGGGGTGTAAGTACGCGCTCTTGTGCACCTCATTCCCCTGGCCCCAGCATCACGTCCAGTCTGCACAATACATTTGCCAGGTTTTGGCCACAGGACTGGAGCTAATCTCAGATGCTTAATGCAGGGAATACACCCTGAGAGTCCAAAACCCCTTGTGCTGCGGGAGGGAAACCCCTGTGACATTGTACCTGACCGTAGCAGGAGGAAGGGGCTTGTGCATTGAGCCACTGTGCCACCTGGAGTCCATCCACTCGGTGATCACACAGCTGTTCTGCCAAAAAAAAGAATACTAACAGACTTATTATATTCAGAATAATAAAACAGAGAAACAGCAACAAAGCCAAGAACGTTGAGATGGTGACAGCAATAGTCTGGATTAAACTCCCCAAAATAACATCAGCTAGAGCCTGATTTCAAAGTAGCAAACACCATTCTGCAAACACAGAGAGCTGATGATTGTTATTTTGTTCTTCAATAGGATTTTCTTCAACATTAATACTTCATGTTTTTCTTTGAGTGACTGTATAGTTCCCTCCAAATTTCCCATTTCTTCTGCTTTTCACAATCTTCACATAGAGGGAGACTGGCTACCCATTTTTTCTGCAAATAGCAACTTTGGAGGGGCATACAGTATTCAACCTGGAAGAAGAAGAGGTGGGTGAACCCTTCAAACGACTCTCCAGACCCCTCCTTCCAGGCAGACCCCTCCTTGCAGGCTGCTTTTCATAGGAACTGATCACGGTCCCACACTAGTGTCAAGATCATTTCTTTGGGAATTATTTCTTGGTGCAGAGAGGGTTTTGGGTTTTTTTTCAAAAGATGGAACTAAGAGGTGGAGGTCCATTACATCCCATGTTACAATCTTTGAAAATCCTCTGCTTAGGCGTGTTTTACTCAGACTGTGATAGTAGCACACTCAGTGTATGAGCAGGGCTGACAAACTCCCACCCACAGGAGTGCAAGGAGTGCAGTGGCACATGGAGGGGGGGTCCTGCATTCTGCACCCGGGAGTGCACAGAGCAAAACCCTCCCGGCATGGTTGTCAGATGCTGCTGCTGCTGGCTGCCTGGGGAGTTGTGGCCGTTGCTGTCACTTTGACAAAGCGACCCTGCTGCTATGTTGCTGTTTGTGTTAATAATATTTTAGCAATTTTTCAAGAGTTGTTTTGTTTGAGAGATTTGAAAAGTAAACTGTCAGCATTTCAGTGCTCCCCCATGGAGCAGTGAAATAATCCAGGAGCATGCTTCTGCCAACTAATTTTTTTCCTTTCTGCCTTTGTTATCTCTCCCTTGGGTAACCAGGGTCTTTGGTGGTTTAACTGGATTTTGGAGCAAAATCTAGAGGTATAAAAGGGGCTGGATTTGATTAAGACATCTTTAAATAGGAAACATTCCTCCCCCTCCTGCCCTGCTGACTAAGTAATTGTGATCTTTTATTCAGTTTCCAATAGTGTCATCTCTTACATGCAATGTCAATACACCCTGAGTAACTCTTCACATTTCCAAGAGCACGGTTTCAACCAGAACACCCAAATTCTGTCTGGTTTGGCTTCAAGCTGCCCAAAGCCAGAATTAAATTAGACGTTCTCAAGCCTCCCTTCACAGCCTTGGTGGCAAGAGCAGGGTAGTGAGACATGGCTGGGCTGCCCTGCCAAAGTGACAGGTGCAGGACCCGGTGTTTGCAATCTTTCTGGTAAAAAAGTCTTCATGCCTTCGCCCTATATTGTATTTTGGCAAATAGCATGGAAGGACAGACCCTTGGTGAAACAGTGCCCTACTGAAGCACGGGATTTCTACTGATAATCTCAGCTCAGTCAGAAGCAGGATCTTGTAATTGTCTCTCCTCCAGACATGCTGTCTGTGTTATAGAAGGATGTGGAAAAAGCGCTACTTTCTCATTATTTTTGTTTCCATTATATTTTAATTTTAGCAAGACTTTTCCTTCTGACCTCTTGAATCCTGAACTACTATTAGCATTTTTTGCCTTAAATTGAATTGAAGGGTTTCTAAAGCTTCACATAAATGTTCATAAATAGGAATGATTCTGAAGAATGATTGTCTTCCTCAAAACCCCATCTCACACTGGCTGTCCCTGTCTGTGTCCTGCAGGTGAACAGCCTCTCTCCTTGCTTTCATTCCTTCTCAGTGTTTTTCCTGAGTTGTCACTTGGAATCTCTGGTGCTAAACTGGGCACTGGGGTGTGTAAGTCCAGCTGTCCACAGAGTGTGTATATCACCTATGTCTTCTATGGGGCCACAGACATGATCAGCCCAAGCCTGGCTTGTTATAGGGCTCCTGGTAACAGCTTCTGGCTGGGAGTCTGTGCTGGCACATTCACAGCGGCACATGAGGAGACCATTCATAACAGAGCATTATTTATTCCTTCTGCAAAGGTGCAAAGCCTTAGAGGAAATGAGCTAACTAACCTACAGACAGACCCAAGTCACACATCTTCAGTCAAGCTTAGCCACAATAGTAGCAGCTCTGTGTCCAGCTTATTCACCCAAGAAATAAGGACAATCTATGCCCAGCTCCCTGCCCACCCAGGCAAAGTGTCTGCTCCTTGCCCTGATGATCTTATGCTCTAAGTCACCGTTTCCTAAACAAGTCAACCAACTGCTCAATAATCTGATAAAGATGTTTCTGCCCAGAAGATAGCAGAAATCTCACGTGGAAGATTTGAATCTCATGAGACCTTGCTAGGAAAACTGCAGAAAACAAGCTAATTCTCTGTAATATTGCAGGGAGCAATACATACGGTGTGAAATTAAGACAATAATTGTTTTTGTAAGGCATTTTTACCACTGCACCTCTTTCCTATGTTTACTCAGCTGGGCTGGGTGAAGTTGAACAACATGGTTCAGAAGCTCGGGATTCACCACTTCATTTTTTTCCCTTGTTTTTTGGCCACTCAATGAAAGTTATCATTTGGGAAGCTCCAATCCAGGTGGCTCCCAATCTGGGGTTTCTTCATGAACAGGCTGTAGTTTTCATGCAAATGCTAAAACTGCATCTTACAACCCGTGACTTCAAACACAGCAAAAGTAGGGAGCAGGGCACAATTGCTGCTGTTTTACAGAACTGAAGCAAGTTTTTGGTGTGTGTTGGGATGCTGCCACAGCCAGCCCCCCAGCTCTACAGTGAGTGGTAACATCCCCAGGCACTGGGATTCTTTAAATTTGGCTGGGGCTTTTCTTGTGATGGGATGAGCACAGGAAGCTCTCAAGGTCAAACCCCAAATGGCTTAATGATGCTGGGACTTGGATCTTGGTAGCAGCAATGAGCCAGGAGAAGATGAGCAGTTCAGGAACCAGCAAATGAAGCTTTTGAAGCCAATAATACCCTCTGGCAGTGAGCAATCAATTGACAGAGAAATGAGAGAGAGAAAGCAAAAAAAAAAGGCCAAACCATTCATCCAGGCTGCAGGAAGGGCAGCACCATAAAGCAGGACTGTCTCATAAATAGTGCAGCACCTTTTTTCCTTCCTCTCTCTTTCCCAGGGGAGAGTGGCCATGGGAACAGACATGCTTTGTGCTCTCTGAAGGGGATTGACCCTACCTGCAGCAGGTTAATTGGGACACAGAGCTCCAACATCACTACCCTTAGGATGCTTTTTCCTCTCTATGAAATAAAGAAAAACAACAAGCTAATATTAGCTTCTGTGATGAGCCTGGCCATTTGGGACTGCCTTGGGAATTTCCATCTCCTTCCATGCAACACACAGAGAGCCCTCAGCTGCTGGGGAATCTCATTCACATCTGTGCCAGATTTCCACCATTGTAAGGTTATTCCTAGAGTCTGAGCAACTTCTTAGCAGCCTAGTTCTAGCAGCTTGCATCAGGCAGCAGATGATTGTCACAAGTGTTGTCATTGGAGATGCTGGATATGGCATGCATTAAAAGGCCATATTATAATATCTGAAAACTTTTGTAAGTCTTGGTCTGTTGGGGTTTTTTGGCATTTTGTGCGGTGCTCATGATGAGGCCAAATGGCAGCACCAAAATAGGTGCCCATTTCTGCAGTTATGCAGAGCACCAGGAGACCCCAGGATCACCTCTTCTAGCAAGGAAGAGGTAAATTCCCCAGTTCAGCCATCAGCATTTTGCAGTGGCATGAGCAATTTGTGCACCTTGTTCAGAACCCAGTTAATACCTGGCCTTCCTCCTGGGCGAGCAAGAGCACATGGAAAGGGTTAAGTCCTGCCCTTGGGAAGATGGGTCTTACCAGTTTGTCTTGATGGAAAAGCAGAGAGATGAAGCATCTGCCAGAGCTTGTTAGGGATAATTCAACCTGATCAGAGACAGAGCTTTATCCAGCAGCTAAAGGAACCCACAGGGTGGCTTTCGTCTGACCTTGCACTGGATTGCTCGGTCTCTCCCAGGGCACGGCCTCTGCAGACCCGCTCTCTCTTTCCAAAGAAAGTTACTGCAGGCAGAAGAGACAACTGCCTCTGCTACAGGGACCGTGGCACTCAGGACTTAGACCTGTCACAGCCCATGTGTGTTTAGAGGGACAGGTTATTTTCTGCTGGCCAAGCAGTCAATGGAAATGTTCAACCCAGGCCGGAACTGCTTCCATGCAGTGACTCGGGAACCACAGCAGGATGAGTCAAGCAGAGCCACTCTCCATAGAGAAACCAGTGGGCCCAAACAAACTGTTCAGCTGAACGCAAGGACATTTCAGAGCAGAAACACAAAAAAGAAGTGACCTGGCCCCAGTCCACATGCAGTTATGTGTTTTGCAAACCCTAAAGCTGTTGTGCTCACAGTCTGCTCCATGTGTGAGATAACAGGACCACGTGCCTGTCAGAAACTCCTGAGTTTCCCAGGACATCAAAACCTTGTGTTTCCCTGGAATGACAAGTTCTATCTTTGGCAAATAAATCTCAAGCTCTTTAATATGCTTCTCCCCCAACACTCCATGTTAGCGTGTGTTTGTTTAGCAAACAGTTACTAGGAGGCCTCAGTAGGCTACAAAAAAAAAAAAAAAGTGATATAGGGTATTATTATTCATGGATGGAGGTGGGGAGGAGAAAGAAAACCAGTGCTAATGTAGCCAACAAGTTCAAGTAAGGTTCAACTTTGCTATTCCAAAATCTGCTGCTATGATAATGAGACAGTCAAATCAGCTCAAATTAAGAGCTCAGGAAGGCTCAGCCTTTCAAAGAAGTACATTCGTGACAAGATTAATTTCTGCCAGCAAGTATATAGTGTGATACCATCCTATATTAACATAGAAACCCCAAATAAAATTTTAAAAAACTAAAATTTTAAAAGACTAAAAAGTGTACTAAAACGCAACATAACTTATCATATCCCTTAATCTTCAGTACTGGTCTTTGCTATTCTGCAGGTGTATTAAAATATGATGTACCACCTGGCACTGTTCAGCTGCCATTTACAAGAAGCTTTGCCTCCTCCCCTCCTCTCTCTCTGATAGTTATTCACTAAGGGCAGCATACCTGCATTTTCCAGTTTCAGGTGACTTTTTTAGGGTAAAGGGAAAAAAAATCAGTAAAACACCCACTAAAAACCAAGAAAACAAAGAAAATCCCCAAGAAACATTACAAAACCTATTGAAAAAAACCCTGTTATTGCTCCCTATTGAAATGGCCCGAATGACTTTACTTCTTTTTCTCAGCACACACACATTCCCTCTCTTCTTTTTTTTTTTTTTCTTTTTTTTCTTCTTTTTTCTTTTTTCTTTTTCTTTTTTC
>JAOEGS010020963.1:1053-12823 GCA_025447755.1 Corythornis vintsioides | reverse complement strand
CAGCCTATCCAGGTCCCTTTGGATGACATCCCATCCCTCCATCCTATCAACAGCACCACTCAGCTTGGTGTCATCTGTGAACTTGCTGATGGTGCTCTCAAATTTCTTGTCATAATCCAAGAAGCAAGTGCCACCTTCATTATGGCCTCAGCACATACTAGAAAAAAAAAATCCTACAAATCCGTCAGACTCATGACATGAAAAGTGACCACATTCTGCAAACTCTTGCATTTAATGAATAACTAGTCTTCTTCTAGTGAAGTTTCCTAAAGCATGTCCCTTTCAATAAATACCATAGACATGTATAGCTGCCACGAGCAGATGTTATTCTTGTGCAGAATGAAGCACGGAGGAGATTAAGGAACTCTCGGTCTGTTTCTGCACTGAGAGGCATGTGGGATATTGCTCAAAATACACTGTGCTCTCTGCTTCCAAGAGCCTGGGGAGACAGAGGCTGGCACAGGCATGACAGGACAGAGCTGGACAGTCTGACTCAAAGAACATTGTTTCCTTGGGGAAGTGGAGGCTTGGGGGGGCTGCAGGAAAAATCCCTTAGTAAATGGAGCATATGAATGAAACCTGGTCTTGATGCCAAGTTTATTCTGCAGGCCTTGATGGAGCTAAAAAAGCACATTAGACAAAACCATTATTGAACTTCTTGATTACATAACAATTTCCTCATCGTATTTCCAAGAATATTGAATCTATATTCAAACACCCTCCTACTCTCTCCCACACACCACCCCTTTTCCTTGCTATATCAGCTTCATTACTGAGTATGAAGACAGAAAAAGTATAGGGCATGTTGCCATAGGCAGATAGATCTGAGATGCTTACATTGAGACTTTAGAGCCATCTATGGGATTTAGACAGCCAATCCTCATTAATTTTAATGGCCTTGAAAGTGTCTGGTCTTATGTCATGACCTCAGTTAGGGTCTTCAGCAGTTCAAAGAACAGATATTCAATAAATACCACCAAACCTAAATGTTGGCTTAGTCCCTGCTGCCTAAACCTTACCCTACTCTGGGCTGTCTGGGTGGTGGCATACATACATTGCTGCCCACAAACTGCTGCTTCCCCAAGCTCAAGAGAGAGAGGGGAAATTTCTGAACAGACTGGCTTCTTTGTGGGAGCCCTCTGCCACCCCAGGGATGAGGACAGACCTTGCCAGTGCAAAAGATGAACCCCTGGGGCCACTCACACCCAGCTATCAGAATCAGTCACAGTACAGGTAGATAGCCCCTGAAAGGTGTGTGGCAGAGGTTGCCTGCCTAGTTTCAGGGGGTGATTTTAGAGGATGTGGGCATTAATAGCTTGCAAGGTATGACACATCCATCTAGCCTTGCGAAGCAGCAATTGCACACAAACTGGCTACGCTTACTCACATAATCAGCTTGCCTGTCTCATTTGCATGTGTAATATCCAGCATGTAAGTACAATCATGCTAATCACTTCAAGGCAACTGTCTCAAATTCATTCAAAGCTTTGCCCTGCCTGTCCTTGGGTTATTTAGCTTTCACAAAGGAACCATAGCAGCAATCCAGAGATTCACTCAATAAAAATCTTTGTGAAACAGTCCATTTACTGAAGGAAAAGTTTTTTTCCTGGAATCCTGCCCATACATACTGAGACACACACTACAAGCCAGTACTGTCATTAGGAGCCCATCCAATACCCTCTGCAAGTCACCTAGAAAAGTACCTGATAGGGAATTTCACGATTTATGGTGCGTTGCTACAGGTGAAATGTAAGATTAAATACAGAAGCAAAGAGGAAGGGAACTAACCAGCTGCTCTTGTGCATTCTGTTGGCAAAAATGGTCAGAAAGTTGTGCAGAGAAAAACTAAACTTAAACCCTGTCAGCTTTATGAATTATTTAAGGAGTGTCTGTGATGCTCTGCTGCATATACCTAACCATTAACACATGGCCTGTCAGGGCTCTTGTCAATAGTTCTGATGGACCCCATGTGAGGACAGTGGAGAACAGCTCTTATGGACATGGGATCAGAAGTGCATGGATTCCCTCACCTGCCTCTGCCACCAATGTGTCCTTTCCTCAGGCTACTCATTTCAGCCATTTATGCCTCCAAATCTTTTTTCATATGTCTCCAAATTTTCAGTTGCAAGCTTTTCCATTGTTTTAGCTATGCATGTTATAATATCTACTGCAGATATGGGACATGCAAGTCAAGCTTTGGAGGTGCCTTCAGTGATACTGGAGGTGCCTTCCCCAGCACCCATATTAAGTCAACATATTCCAGATAAGACGGCAGCAAGAACTTAGAGGGGGTACAGCTAGCTCAGTACAGTAGGAATATGCACATTTCAGCAGCACTCACAAAATCTAGTAGGGCCCTGACACTTAATTCCTATGCCTGCACTCTAGGGACTTTTCTGTGCTTGAGCCTGTTCAACCTCAGCTCTTTGTCAATCAAAAAGTTTTCACCAGCACGAGTCTGTGTTGCATATTTTCTAAGGAATCATGAAAACTAATGCTACAGGAAGAGGTCCCCTCCCCATGCTTGTTTCCATTTCAAGCAGAAGTTAGCTGTCTATGCAGCAGAGAGGTTTTGGGTCAGTGCTCTAGAGCAGGGACTACAGGAACTTTTTCCCAGAGACTGCTTGCCTAACCAGATGGAGCCTCATTCACCACAGAGGACTTGCTCCTGCTCAAGTCCAAAATTCTAAAGTCAAAAGCTCCCATTAGCTTTTCTTGTTAAAGAGAAGTGAACCTGGAAGAACAAATGAAAGAAGAAAGTCCAGGAATAGAATAAAAAGGCTGCCTGCCACACAGAGCATCTCTAAAGGTGTTCTTGGTGTCATAGAAGTCTTTCCTTCAGCTTTCAGTCTCTCATTAATGACAGTGGGAGACAGGAAAGCTGCCAAGTTAAAGGTTCAGTATGGCCAGCATTGGAAACCTTATCAGACAGAGAGACAATGAGTTCTATAATCTGAAATCCCAGACTGGAAATACACTGGGATAGAGCCCTGTGCCACTGAATGCAGTGCTAATGCCTGAGAGCAGCAGCTCAATCCAGTTTTCTGTGGACAGCTGCTTTTTATTGAATGGTGGATGCCATAAGGACAAGATAGGCTGTAAAGGAGAAGGATCCTCTAAACCTCACTGGAGATATTTGATGTCTTGAGTTTTTCTACTTTCCAAATGAAAAGTCCTTTGAATACCTGGGGACAGCCAACTCACATTTAGAAGTTCTTCTTAGCCTGACAAGAGTCCCAAAGATGTATGATTGCAGTAGATCAACAAGGGTAAAAATCTGTATCTTAGGAGCACAGGTGACATCTTGCTGCAACTTGCAGGAGAAATGATAAATCTATCTCTGTGTTTATTGCTTAGTTCCATGGCTAAAACTGCTAAACCTAAAACAAATTCTACCCTCAGAACTCCTAGTTTTCAAATTTATGTTTATCTGGCATTGCCTTGATCTTCAAAGCAGGAAGGTATATCAAAGGAAACAGAAGGTTTGACACCAATTACTGCTGCTGGATGCCATCCACTGAATAAAGATGGAGTGTTAATATTTACACTGAAAGTGAAGGAGATAAAACACACTAGGTACATCTAAGTCTACAAATAAGACCTTCTGTGTATAGTAGGTGGAGATAAAACCAAGCAAAGAATTTGAAATTACCATTGAAAACATACCAAACACCTTTGGAAATGTGGTGTTGTAAATAAAGGAATGAGCAAAAACACTGAAAGAGCTTTCTAGGAAAGCAAATCAAGCTCCCTGCTTCTCAGGGGTATTACCTGGTCTTCAGGAGGTAGTCTTTTTAAAACTAATAACCATGCAGAAGTAGTTAACATCTAAATTTCTCCCCATTTCACCATGAGAAATTTGACTTACATTTTACTCTCTTGAGTTGGAAGCCATCAGTTCAGACATTTTTCCCTGTGTCCCCCTCTGCTCTTCTTCATACCCTGGTTCTTCACCCCCCCCCAAGTCTTTCTCACAGCTTTTTTGGCTCGTTTGACCTGAGAAGGCTCTCAACAAAGCAAACCTCTCCACTGAACAAGATGTTCATATTTCAGCAGCAAAGTTACAGAAGAGGAAGGTAGTGAAGAGGAGGCAAAAGGTTCACTCACACAGCACAGCCACCAACATTCTTATAGGCAACCTCTTTAAAAAGAAAAATGGAATCTTATCAGCATTTTTCCTGGAAACAATTAAGTAACTGAAAGTGAGGCTATTCCAAAAACTCCTGGTACTAGAGCATTGCACAGGAGGCTATTTACACCATTCACTTCTTCCATTTAATCCAATTTAGACAATGAAACCAGAGTGTTTAATGGAGCTAATTTTTGTTTCCAGTCAAATCTCATTCTTCAGATTAAATTACTAGGTTTGCAGTCTCATGTTATATAGTACATTTTAGTGAGTTAAAAGGTAAATTATTTTATTACATTGATTTGGAAGGGATTTTCTTAACAGCAAGTGGATTTTAAAAGACTTGTTGAAATCAAAATTTCAAAATTGAAACCCTGGCTTTAAACTTGCATTTTTGGAAGGTAAATGGGCTTTTCTTCTAAAGCCATTGCTTAACCTTGCTGGGCTTGACTGAAAAGAAATCCTGCAAGAATTTCTTTCTCCAGTGCCCCAGGTGGTAATTGCGGATATTCTGGTATTGTGAGGCTGGCTGAGAAAGGTCACTGTGAGGAAACATAAAATCTAATTATATAGGCAAGGAAAGAGTGTGTCAGATTTGCAATTCATAATGCAGAAATCTTATGTTTTATTATTCATTGCTTAATATTTTGTACCTAGTCATCATGCACATACATCACAATTTATTTCATGCTGCTTTTCTATCAAGCAGGAGAAAAGCAAGCATAAGGGACCAGCTTACACTGAAAAACACACAAAAAATTAGTCACGTATATGCATGTTTTGAAATCATTGCTGTATTTTGGCAGTAACCTAAGAAACTAGATATAATCCCACCCAATTAACGAACTAGAGAAAGAATTTGCTAGTAGAAAAAAATAAATCTCAAATTGTCTGTCAGGTCTAAAACCTCCCTAAAGTGACTTTAAAAGAAGATGCAATTAGGGAAAACTGCAAAGTATAGCTTTAATGTCTATATAAAACAGGTATGGAAGGCTAGGCTGCCTACACCATCTGAAAGCTGTGAATACGCTAATCTAGCACTTCACACTTTCTGTCTGCACAGAGTCAGGATCTGATCAGATTTAAGTGGGTTTATAGAGAGGCTGCTCACTGCAGACCCTTCTCCTCTTGTTGCACTCTTTTACCCAAGCACCAGTTTCTGATGCAGGATGAGCTCTACAGTGGCTGGACCTGCCACGTCCTGACTGTCTCAGTGGTGCATGGCTTGGTTTGCTTGGATGAGTTTGCTCTTTCCCCTGGTTGCAATGAGGAGCTAGGATGGCCAGTCACGCAGAGTAGCTCAGAGCTCAAAATGGTTTAGAACATTTGGTAAAGTTTTTATATATTTCACAACCATCAAGTTTCAAATTAGAGATGAGGCATTAAATGAGTGTATGCTTATATGTAGCAGAATTGTACACACAACTCTGCAATTAGCCATAGACACCCAAAATTACAGATGTAACTATGCATTAAATGGAGGACATTGCTCCAATTGAATCTTGCATTCACAATTGTATTCCTTCTTGCTTAGATTTCAGAGCCTGTTGTCCAGATGGGCTTTGTTGGGCACCTAATTAGTAGTTAATCAAAAGCTCCTGCTGTGAACTGCTTTACAGCCTTCCTGGCATCCTAGCTGCTTGGTACGTGTGCCTTGACTACACGGAGACAAAGTCACAGGAGTGGAAGTAGATGCTTTATCTCTACATCTGACAAAACTAAAGCAGCTTCCAAAATCAAATCAACTCAGGATGCTGTGGTTATCTGGATTTCGTGCACTAAGAGCAAAATTGGTCTTGAAATGCTGAAGTGTAAACACAGCCATGTGTTAAGGGTAATAATAGATAACGTGATGTATTCTGGGATTAACTCACTGTTTTCTCTTTCCCTTCCAGATTTTGGCAATCATTTCCATCATGTTTATTGTACTATCTACAATTGCCTTGTCCCTTAACACACTTCCAGAACTACAAGGCATGGATGAATTTGGGCAGACCACAGATAACCCCCAACTTGCCCACGTGGAAGCAGTGTGCATTGCGTGGTTTACAATGGAATACCTCTTGCGGTTCCTGTCCTCTCCGAAGAAATGGAAGTTTTTCAAAGGCCCCCTGAATGCGATTGATTTGCTTGCTATCTTACCATACTATGTCACTATCTTCCTCACAGAATCTAATAAAAGTGTACTTCAGTTCCAAAATGTACGACGAGTGGTCCAAATATTTCGGATTATGAGGATACTCCGGATTCTAAAGCTCGCCCGACACTCAACGGGTTTACAGTCCTTGGGGTTTACGCTGAGGAGAAGTTACAATGAGCTTGGATTACTCATTTTGTTTTTGGCCATGGGCATTATGATCTTTTCCAGTTTAGTTTTTTTTGCAGAAAAGGATGAGGATGATACAAAATTCAAGAGCATCCCAGCTTCTTTCTGGTGGGCAACAATCACCATGACAACAGTAGGCTATGGAGACATCTACCCCAAAACACTTTTAGGTAAAATAGTAGGAGGACTGTGCTGCATTGCTGGAGTGTTGGTGATTGCTCTTCCCATCCCAATTATTGTCAATAACTTCTCTGAGTTCTACAAAGAGCAAAAGAGGCAGGAGAAAGCCATTAAGCGTAGGGAAGCTCTTGAAAGAGCAAAAAGGAACGGCAGTATTGTTTCCATGAACATGAAGGATGCATTTGCCCGTAGTATAGAACTCATGGACATTGTGGTTGAAAAGAACGGAGAAAGCATAGCCAAAAAGGATAAAGTTCAGGACAATCATTTATCTCCCAGCAAATGGAAATGGACCAAGAGAACACTCTCTGAAACTAGCTCTAGTAAATCTTTTGAAACTAAGGAACAAGGATCTCCAGAAAAAGCCAGGTCGTCTTCAAGTCCCCAGCACCTGAATGTCCAACAGCTAGAGGACATGTATAACAAAATGGCAAAGACACAATCACAGCCAAACCTTAATACTAAAGAGTCAAGTCAACCTGGAAAGCAAAAGGAAGAATTAGAAATGGAAACACTTCCCGGCCCTATGGTGCCCTTGCTCACAACTCGCACTGATGGGATCATTGACATGAGGAGCATGTCCAGCATCGACAGCTTCATTAGTTGCGCAGCAGAGTTCCCTGATTCAGGAAGGTTCTCCCACAGCCCACTGTCTACCCTGCCCTGCAAAGGTGGCATTAATGTGATTCAGGAGCAGAGCAGGCCAGAGGCGAGCGGTGCCAGATTTGTGGAAATGAACCCGAGCTCTGAAGGCAGCCACCGTTCTGCTTTTTTCATAGAAAGTCCCAAAAGCTCCATAAAGGCCAGTAACCCTTTAAAACTGAGATCTCTGAAAGTTAACTTCATGGAAGAGGACGCCAGCACGTTAGTACCAGCATCAAATGTACTAAGAATATATCCAGAACCTCTAAAGAGCCGGGGAGCTGCTGCTGCCACAGATGCTTCCTTACTCTCTGACAGATCTCTCATGAGCCCAGAAACCTCTATCTACACAACTGCAAGTGCAAGAACACCCCCAAAGTCACCAGAAACGCAGACAGCCATAGCTTTCAACTTCCATGATGCTGGTATACACAAATATATAGATGCTGACACTGATGATGAAGGTCAGCTGGTTTATGATTCAAGTCCACCCGGAAATGTGAGTCCCAAGTACAATGTTACAAACAGTGGCTATCTAAAGCAAAAGGACTATGTTTATAGAACAGAGAAGAACCATCTAGAAGCTGCTGCTTTACCCACCTCCCCTAAGATGATAGGGCAAAACTGCATTTACTCTATGGAAGGTATCACTGGAAGAACCCAGGGTAATCAGGAGACTGTCAGACTAGAAAATCACATTTCCCCAGAAGTCCATGTATTACCAGGCAGTGGAGGACATGCTAACACACATGATCAAAGCATCTGAAATGGGCTCCAAAAGAACTTACTGAAAGTTTAAAGGAATGTCTTTACAGTCAACACAATAAAAAGAGCTTCTGCATGGCATGAACTTGGCTGAAACAAGCCATCTATTTCTAAAAGTCTAGGGGAGGTCCAGTGTGGGTTTGTGAAAATGTCCTTCTCTGCAACAACTCTAAAGACATTGCCCACAGCAGTCAAAAATAAGGATTGCAAATCATGATCACACATTGATCTCCTTTCATGTTGTCCAGTGAAGCCAATGTGACCAAATATCCATCCATTCCCCTTGAATGCTAGAGCTCCTTTTGGAAATCTTAACATCTGATTTGCGTTAGTTCCATAAAGGATGCCAAGGCAGCCAGATTTGAACTCTGGAATAAATTGCTGGGGTTGGTGTAAAGCTATCTAAAACACAATGCTTACTGCTTCAGGGCAGCTGTTCCCCATCCACAGCTTTCTCTGATGGATATTATGTCTAAAGGTAAAAGAGAACACTTGCATTATTGGAAAATCAAAGCGAAAAGCATTTCAAACAAGTAACAGTCTAGGGAAACCAATTATTAAAATACTCTCTGTGTGTATTTAACAATATGATATCCTGTGTAGGACCTGACGTTTTCTTTTGAAATATCAGCAGGGTGAGTTGCACCACTTGTATCTAATTTCAAACATCCCCTAGGACATAGTGAAACTTGCACTTATCCTCTGCTAAAAAATGAAACCTGCACCAGGGCCAGCGGCGTGGCCCTCAGGGACCCACAGCCCATGCTGGGAAGGCATGAAGGAGCCATGCAGAAGCAGGACTCTCTGGAGGAATCACAGCCAGAGCCCCTTCCCAGTGCCAGGGAGCATAGGGCTGGAAGTAGAGCTCAGCTCTTGCCCTACCCTTCCACAGAAGGGAGATGCTCGCTGTCCTGCCCGTGGGGACGGCCAAGCACGGCGATGCTGCGGCCAAGGCCCCTGCGGCTCATGCCGGGAGTCCCGGGATGGCTGCCCAAGGCCTCCCCTTCCCGCCCATGTGCCCGCTCCAGGCATCGGCCAAAGTCTTGCCCTTGGCCTAGGAGAGGAACCAGTCGGTCTGAAGCTTTTTGTGCCCAAGTGGCGCGTTGAAAGATATGCAAGCGTTACAATAAATATGCAAAAAGAGGGATTCGTTAGCGACCCACCCCTGGGCCTGGCTGTGCTCTCTCTCGTGAGGAGGTCGGGCAGGAGAGGCTCCTGCAGAGCTGCAGCGTGAAGCAGCTGCGAGAGGCAGGAGAATCAGGCCTGACGTTTTAGTAACATCCAGTCATTTTTAAGTGAAACAAGAAAAAAAAGAAAAAAAAAAAAGAAAAAAAAAAGAAAAAAAAAAAGAAAAAAAAAGATCTGACCATTTTAAATGAACAGAACTAGCAGCCACCAGCCTAGGTTTTTAAAATATTATTGTTTCAATAAAGTTACGTCAAATTGTGTAGGAAATAATTTGTCTTTGGTTTTTAATCTTGGGGGGGAAAAGCACTTTACGTTGACTTTTTGTTGTTGTTGCAATGCTGGAGTAGGATAGCAGAGTGTAACAATCAAGCACTTTAACCAAGCACTATTTTAATTTGTGCCTCCTGTTGTGACTGTGATTTGTTACACGCCTGTAGCAAGTCACAACCTGTCCTGTGATAACTGTGATGGTAATCTTTTATGTTGTTCTCCATTTCTACTGTAAAACTCAATTGTAAATAACTCTGTCAATGAGCGTTTCCTGCCCTATTTCTGAGTACCTGCTGGGTCACATAACGATCTGCAGGCAGCAGGTCTGGGGACATGCTGAGACACGGGAGGTGGGAGCAGAGGCCGCACAGGCAGGAGGACGACCCCGAGCCACTCGAGTCCACTGCGTTTTGTTCCTTCCTATTGTAAAACAAAAAGTCGTTGGTTAGTCCTGAATGTAAATGTCTGTCCGTCCAAGCTGTACAGTACTTCTGTCTGTAATCCATAACAGTGAATGCAGCATGTACGGACAAAAGCAATAAGCACATATATGTTTTAGGAACTATTATGGGTTACGATGATAGCTTTGTTAGGTCTCTCCTTGGCACAAAACTGTACACGTGTTGGAGTTAACTCTGCTCTGCTCAGCTGACCTCATCCCCGGATGGTGGGACGCAACCCCAGGTACCCGCTCAGAAGTTTCCCTTGCATCCCAGCAAGGCCAGACCCTGGGGAAGGTGTGAGTAAGTCCTGAGCCACCACCTCATGAATTAGTCCGCCAGCAGCAGAGACCTTGTGCCACGCAAAGAGTGACGCAGGAGGTACTCGAAACAAGTGCAAGGCACCTATGCATGCAAATGATACTCTCCAGAGTATTTACGCAGGGCCAATTCCTGAGGTTCGTTAGCTTCTACTCTGCCTTCGCTCAGCCAAAACCACCGTTCCTCTGAGCGGGCTCTTTGCCTGGTGAAGGACGTTAGGATTTGGCCATAGTAAATACAAGTGTACTTAGAGGAACCGATGTATTGCTGAGATACTAGTTAAGATTGAGTTGTCATGAAAAAGTAAAGTGACTTTCCAGCAGATAAGCTTTAAATACTGATTTATTCTGTGGCTTTCTGAGGCCATAAAATGGCAATGAGAAATCTTAAAGAGAACAGTCTTAACATAATCTCTATGTTTCCGTGATCATGTCTGCCATCAGCACAAATGTAAAAAGAAGAAAAATCAGGGACATTTTTTTTGATAAAGTAAATAATAGTGATTTCCAAGTTACATATTTTTAGAGCTGATGCTTTCATGTGGAAAAAAAGTCATATTTTACATATCACAAAAGTGAACGTATTTAAATATAGCCATATAGAGTAGTATTTACCACACTATCATCCAAATTGATGTATTTGGTTTATAGATGGCACTGACAAAAATGTATAGATCAACAATTCTATCATCTTTTGACTGATAATCAACTGGTGCAACTCTCCTTGTAACCAAAGGCCCTTTGTCTGCCTTGTGTGATCACACGACACACACCTACTATCATCTATTTAGTCCTATCTTTAAAGTAGCATTTTACTGAGTCACTTTTGAAAGCCAGATTCAAAAGTATCACTAAAAATCTACCTTTTAAGTCTGAATAGCCAAAGTCCTATAGATTTCTTATAGAAAGCAAATAATTTAAAATTAAGCATATAATATGCTTGAAGAGCATTTCTTTCTTATTTGTGTATTAAGATGTAGCTCTCATTTTGTGCCCAGTTAAAAAGGAATTATGTTTATTTTAAGAAAATAAAGTCTGAATATGAAGTATTTATCTATATATGTGTGCGTGTGCATAATACACATATATAATGTAAGCACTGGGAAATCTACTCTAACCTAAAGCTAAGGTAGACTAAATCTGTACTCATTACAAAAGGAAAGGCAGTGCTTTGAAAACATAATGTTCACCAAATCCTATAGAAATTAGAAAGACAATTTCATTTTATAGATTGTTTGATACATGTTTCCCAAAGCTTGTAATAGTTGGGAAAAATATGCAATATCTCTTGCATCAAGCTAAAGCGTGCAGTTTAATCACTGATATTTGGCATTCAGGTCTGAGAATTTGCTGTGCATCATGTATCAAGCAAGCTGACAGAGTTTCATCTGCTGCTGCAGAAGACATTATGTCTGAAAGGATTACGTACGTGTGGTGTCTGCGCTTTTTTGCTTGTATCTTATGCCATCAACATGATTTTTAATACATATATATTAAAAAAAATAAATAT
>JAOEGS010020962.1:0-18390 GCA_025447755.1 Corythornis vintsioides | reverse complement strand
ATATTGTCCTTTCTAACTTGACACCTGCCCAGCTGCTTAACTGGGAAAGAATGTAAAGAACAGGAACTCAGGAAATTTGTTTGTTTTCCTCACTGCAGTGGAGACACTTGAAAATACTAACTTGGGTCTGGTCTTTGTTTTCTTCTGTTTATCCCAAGGGTAAACCCAAAGATTGAAACTGTGGGTACAATTGCCTCTAAAAAACCCAAACAAATTGTGCTTTAAAATGGAAGTACTGTATTATTATGTCTCTATTGTACTGAGGCACAAGAATGTTAGCTCCTATTAGAATGTTGTTAAATGCTTTTATTTCAACTGCTTCTGTTACAGAACATGAAAAGCAGCGGTTATGCAAAAGCACAGATTATATGAATTTGCACTTCAAAGTGAAATGGTTTTATAATGAATATGTGCGAGAACTCTCAGCTTTCAAGGATGCAGTGCCTGAATACTCTCTGTAAGTAATGTGTAGGGAAGTCTCTCAAGAGTTTGGGCTTGGTGCTAGGATTATTCTGGTTAAATATTTACACTCAAGTTTGTGTAAGATCTCAAGCTGTGCTAGCACTGACAATTCTTTACTCTTCAAAGTTCTTCCTCTTTAACTCTTTGAATTCTATCAAATGAAATAGTTCACATATTAGAAGTGTGATTAGCACTATCCATCAGTTGTAACTGCAGGTCTTCATGAATTACAAAATACTTTGGTCAGAAAATGCCTGAAGAAATTTGGGAACAGCAGCAGTATTAGAGGCCCCTGCATTTGTTTCATACTCAAATTGGAACAAAGATAAAATGCTAATGAGATATACCTCTGAAATTATTCTTACTGCATTGGGTTAATATTCAGCATATGAAAGACTTTTTGGCAGCCATAGTGTCTGTAGTGAGAAAAAAAATTTCTAACGTGATAGACTTCTTAGCAACTAGAACAGAGTGAAGATATAAAATGCCACACTGATGTGTGGTATGACATCTCTCATCTCAGGATGTTTATGAAATGTACTTTTCAAAACTGTTTTCAATTTTCAGGTGGTTTGAACCATTTGTCATTCAGTGGCTGGATGAAAATGAGGATGTCTCAATGGAATTTCTTCATGGAGCACTAGAAAGAGACAAAAAAGATGGGGTGAGCCTTTGCTTTTTTTAAAAAAAATAGGTCAAGTAAGTATTAAGACATTTATTATTATAAAATGAGCAGTACATTAGTCCTACAACATCCTTGTTAGATCTCACAGGATATGCAGTCAGTTCTTGGAAGATAATCTTATAGACAAATTCCTCCTCTATCTGTCTAAATTCCCTACAGGCTTCAGTCTATGATTTCACTAAACTCTGATGTGATTCTGATGTCATGAAAGAAAATCTTAAGTTTGAGTGATTTTTAAGTAACAGAAATGGGAAAAGCCACCTCAGTATTATCAGTGAGGTTTTATTTTAAAAAAAAATTTAAAAATTACTACCTTCTGTAACTCTAGGAAGAATTCCAAGTGTACGAAGAACAGTTAATACACTTTTGATCTCTGAACAAGCAGTAACTCATGTGAATGTTTCTCTTTAGTTTCAGCAAACATCAGACCATGCCCTCTTCTCTTGTTCTGTGGTCGATGTCTTCACACAGCTCAACCAAAGCTTTGAGATTATTCGGAAACTGGAGTGTCCTAATCCAGAAGCCCTGTCTCATTTAATGAGAAGATTTGCAACAGTAAGTTAAAATCAATGAATCTCAACTATGCTTCAGTGTGCAACATTGAGTTGCCACATACTTAAAATATAAGTAATTCCAAATTAGAATCAATCTATCTCTGAATGTGACTTGAGATAGGCATCTACTTTGGAAAAATCTACCAGTTTGACAAGTCCTAACCTTTCTTAGATTTCTTATTTCTATATGTTATAAAATAATTATTATTTTTGGTAAGCACTGATTACAAATCCATTAATGGAGCAATTCAGTGAAATGCAGTTTTCTTCAGTGCAAGGGAAGGAAATATTCATGGTATGGCAATGAAGTATTGGTGGTTGAAGTTGTGAGGTGGTAGTTCTTATTCATCTACTGTATACTAAACTCAACATAGTTAGGTCACCTTTCTATTTGGATTTAAACATTTCCTCAAAAGCTTTAGATTTCTATTATAGTCCTGATGGCTTTAGAAAAGTTTGCAAGTGCATTTATTCCTGTTCTTTCCTTGTGACTGTTTTCCATCTGCAAAGTGCCTAGTTACATGATGATTGTAAGGTCAGCCCACATTGCCAGGCTTTGAACAGTGCTCTCTTGGTTTTAGTTTTCCATTTTATTTCCATCTGTGCATTGTTGCTCTGAAGCATTTTTTGAGCTTGCTACTTCTCCACTAAGTATGTAGCACATTGCAAGGAGCAGAGCTCTCGCTGCTTCTCAAGAACAGTATGACTAAAATGGCTGCTACATTCCTTTAAGAAAACATCTGTTGTCCAGGGATTTGAAAATGTCTTTACAAGATTGCTTGCATTGTATAAAAAATATACTACATACTAAATTTGTAAGCTCATGTGAAATCAGTAATTTATATAAACATCTTTTTTAATGAATAGGGGTGCTGCTTTGTTGTTGTTGTTTTTGTTTTGTTTTGTTTACATGATGAATTTACCATTTAAAATATTTTTTTCCTCCCCTAGACGATCAACAAAGTGCTGCTTCAGTATGCTGTAATTATCTCTAATTACTTCAGCTCTTATTGTGATAAAGACAGTGTGGTAAGTGAAAAGCTATGTTTTGTTTCTGCCTCAGAAATTACCTTTAAATGACATTCTCCTTCTTGTTAACTTTCATGTATGAGAAAAAGCATGTCTGAAGGAAGGTGGTTTTCTTCTGCTTTATTTTTTTAATAACAGGATGTTTTCATGGCTGCTCATACTACTGTGTAAAAGCTGGAATAGGTGGAAATAGTTAAGAATCCTAGTTAATTTCATTATTTAAGTAGCAAAAAAAAAAATTACAAGGTGGCTAGGAACAGTCCCTGGATAACACCCTTTGCAACAGTTAATGTGGTGAATGTCTTCATCTTTTTTCACCAAACAGAAGAAAGTATTTTTGAGTTTTCATTTTACATTGTCTTGCTTCTCTTTATTAATTTATTAATTATAAGATCATTAGTTCTTGCACAAGCAGTTTTTGCAGACTTTTCTGCTACTGACTCTGGTTTACCCATGCAGCAGTGAGAAGAAAATCATGTGCTGCTTTGTTGCCTCACTGCATCCAAGGGACCCTCAAATGAATAATCAGATTGCCATAGACTCAGAAATAAGATACAGACACTAAAGATGTGGTTAAGCAAATCAAGACATTGTCAGTATCTTAATATGATAAGGAAATTTGCTCTTGTAAACTGACTCTTCAGTATCACAGATAATCAAAGATAGTCTTGAGGCAGGCAACTTTTAGTACTACCTCTTCTTTATTCAGTAATATGTTGTACAGATGTATCAATTCATGATAGATAAATAGCTGCAGCATCACCCTCATACTATTTGCCTTTAAAACTACAGCTCATACACAGATCTCAGCTATATTTGTCATCTCCCTCTGCATGGCTTTAGGACACACTCATTCCTGACAGTGATCTCTGTAGTATGAGACAGTGTCATAATCCAAAGGTCACCAATGTACACACAATAAAAGTCAGAAAGACATCTACTGCAACTAAATACCAGTTATTGGTGGTTCTTCTTATGAGCTGCAATACAGTTATTTTTCCTAGTCTCTAGTACAGTGCTGTGGTTTGGGTTTAGGGTGAGAATAATGTTGACAACACACTGATGTTACAGTTGTTGCTGAGTAGCACTTATCCTAAGCTAAGGATTTTTCAGTTTCCCACATTCTGTCAGCAAGGACATGCACATGGAGCTGGGAGGGATCATGGCCAGGACAGCTGACCCGAACTAGCCAAAGGGATATTCCATACCACAGAATGTCCTGCTCAGTATGTAAAATGGGGGGGGAGTTGGCCAAGAGGGGCTGATCACTGCTCGAGCATCAGTAAGTGGATGGTGAGCAATTGCATTGTGCATCACTTGTCTTTTCTTGGGGTTTATTTCTCTCTCTTTTCATTATATCTCTTTGCATTTTAGTTCTTATTATATTTATTATTATTATTATATTTTAGCTTAGTTTAGTTGTGGATTCAGAAAGGCAGTTTAACAAGTTTTATCTTTGTTCTCATTCTCCTCCCCATCTCACTAGGAGAAAAGAGTGAGTGGCTCTGTGGTGCTCAGTTGAAAGCTGGGGTTAAACTAGGATGATTACAAAAGACTAAACATACTAATTTTTCAGGGCACAGATATATTTGCTAGAAAAGACTCATACCATTCTGTTCCTTTTTACACAATTTTGTCTAAAATAGAATTAATAAATAAAAATGCCAAACTCAAAACTTTATTAAGTAGAAGTTTTATAAATAGGTTTTACAGAGGAGTGACTTTTATGTATATAGAACTGTCATGTCTCAGATTTAGCTTCCCACTTCAGATTTTTCAATCTTCAAGCCCTTTGCAGTAAACACATTTGAAAGACTCACTTTAGTAGCTGCCCACACATTTTTCTTTTGGCAACACTAAATATTTTCAGCATCTCAAAAGAGTAAAAGCACCAGGCCAAGTTTGACAGTCACTGTGTAAGGAAAATCAGCCTTATAGCTATAGAAACATTAGGAAATATGCCAGTATAGTTAAGTTGGAAGGGACCTCCAATGATTATCTGGTCCAACTGCCCGAGTGCTTTAGGTCTCACCAAAACTCAAAGCACGTTATTGAGGGCATTGTTCAAGTGCCTCTTAAACACTGCCAAGTGTGTGGCATTGACCACCTCTCTCAGAAACCTGTTCCAGAGTTTGACCATCTTCTCAGTAGAGAAATGCTTCCTCATCTCCAGTGTAAACCTTCCCTTGATGGAGCTTTGAACCAGCCACACATCCTGTCACTGCCTACTAGTTGATACATGATAGAGCAACTTACAGCCAGGGCTGTTCCCCATAATCTAGCAGGGTGTAAATCTTCATGCATTTCTAACTGCACAGATACACTCTCTGCATATTCCTTACCTTTCTCCCTGCCAGGCCAATACAGAGCTGAAAGGAACACAACAGTCTCACCAGTATGGAGGAGAGAATTTATTACAGGACTTATACTTAAATGTTAATCAGTCCAAACCAGGCTTCTTCAAAAATAATTTGTCCCTGTATTTGACACGACATGAGCCATAACTATTCCTGATATTTAACATAAAAAAATAAATAGTTTTTTATCTTTTTTTTTTTTTTTTAATTTCTTTAAATGTAATTAAATAAAGCTTACAGATTTCTAGAAAAAAAGAGTTTTGATACATAGTGTTGAGTCATCAAGTCAAAATGTTTAAGTCTTTTGGTGTGTCCAATGGGATTTTTTCAGTGGTTGGAATGATTGATTTCCGAAGTGACTCTTACATGCCAATCTTTCCTAAGGCTTTTGATGGAATGAATCTCATTATGGTATGAAGTATTGTATCAAATGCCTTCAGGGAACAAACATTTTTTAACAGAAGCTACCTTTTTGAAGTACATAGTTCTGGCTTAATAAAGACTATTTGATCAGCTGATGTCAATTACATTAGAAATCCATCTCCTACATTGGAATAGATAGAAGAGATGAAAACAAATACTTTAATCATAAAAAGTTAGATTTTTGGCATTATTTTTCAAGTCAGTACTTTTACTGGTTTTAGTAAACACTATAAAATGTGCACATAAATTGTTCAAATAAAAGCCCACCAAAAATGCTTTTCATAAAGACAGGTATCTAACAGAAAAACATCCTTTTATTTTTCCACCTCCTGCCAGAGTTTGCAAACAAACCTGGATTTATGTATTGTACTTGCCACTCACTTTTACATGCTGTTGCACCTGGCTGCCTGATTCCTGTAAATTGCTGCAAAGAGATTCTGAAGGACAAAGAATTATTTTAAGCTCTGGTTCTGTTATTTACTGACAGCAATAGAGAATTTTTGAATGAGCCAAGATAGGCTTGTGCTCTCAAAGAACAACCTTAGCTAGGAAAGGAAACTTTGGAAACTGCCTCAGTATGATTTATCTCAGCTTCAATATATAGCCTATGGCATTTGCACTTCTTTTGAACAAAGGAACCAAGATGTTATATTCAGCTACTTATTTCCCCATCAGAAATCATAATCACTGATTTGTGATATTGCAGATAATTTCCAGAACAATGAATGTCAGAAGAGAGGAGCTAGCACAGGACAGGACACAGGCTTAGTAATCATTAATTGATAGAAAACAAATAGATAAACAAATAGAAGTGGGGATTGTCAATTCTTCAAGACAGAAAGAGAGGTGATATTTCAACATTTGTACAAAGCCAGCTGTATTTTGCAGGAAGACAAACATCATGCTTTACTGGGAAGCAATAATGTAAGTATTAAGAAGTTACATCTATTTTTTTTTCAGTTGAGGAGAACTCTGACACCAAAATAATTTGAGAGTAATGTAGAAGTAATTAATGCAAAATCATCTTTTGAATTCCAAAATCAATTTCCATGTTTCAGCATTACATTGGAACGTGCTATTAAGTAGAAAGGTACAAATGAGTATCAATCATTGTAATAATTCCATAACTTTCTTCTTGTTTAAAAAAAAAGTATGTATGTTTTGTTGAAATGCATTACTTCAGTGTCTAATTTAATCATGCACTGACTTTGAACAACTAGAACTCTTTTAACAATTATTGTCTTACTGCTTCCCCTGCAACATACAAACCCAGCATGTTATCTGAGTACACAAAATTCTAATAATTAATCCTTTTTTCCATAGTTTTATAATAAGCTACTTAATTTTATCCATTTTACCTTTTAACATATATTTGTCCAGCAGTTGCTGTCTTTTACACTGTGACTCTGTGTTCTGCCTTAAAGAAATTAACTTAAAAAGCAGTATTTTGTAGACTAAAGAGGGATGTGCAAAGACATGCACATCCTCACATTTTGTGCTGTCTTTGTAGCCCTGTATCCTGATGAACAACATTCAACAATTGAGAGTCCAGCTTGAGAAAATGTTTGAGTCCATGGGAGGAAAGGAGGTGAGTCATATTTGTTTCCTTGTTCATTCAAGGTTCCTTAGAGATCATTAGCACCATGTCTTCAACCTAGTCAGAGCCTTCACTTCTGCTTGCAGAGAATATAAAAATTATTTAACTAAAAAAAGTCTACAAGAACTATTTAACATCCTGGCAATACTGGAAAGACCTAACACTATTTCACAGAAACATGCTAATGATCTGTAAAGTTCAATCAGCACTGTATGTTTTGTGTTGCAATCTCTAGTGCCAGCTTTATTTGAACGTTTGTATTGGACTATACTTTGCTTTTCTATGTATTGGTATGTTTTGCCTGCATCTGAAAATTTTGTAAAATATGTGCTTTGTCTGTAACGTGTCATGTCTTTGTCTAATGCTTTTGACTTGCATTCCATTGAGCAGAAGAAGGAAGGAGAGAGATTTTCTTATGAGGTTTGTGATAGTAAGCATCTCTTATTATTCCCGACCATATTTTCTAAGGTTAAGAACAGTTACATTTCCTACTATTTTCCATTGATGCATTTGTTTAATTCCCTATGGTCTAAAATCAAAAAGAGCTATGCTTGGGCATTCAGCTGACGCTCTAAATTGAAAAGTTTTACTAGGCAGATAGTGTAAAGTCTTTCACAGTTTCTAAAACATCTATAAAGTTTTTTTAAGTGCACTTTTCAGTGTCTGAGGGCCTGCTTATAGTCAAGAGTTGGCACCATTTCACCAAAAGCTGCTAACAATGGACTAGAGCATGCTTAGCTTTATCCCCTTTTATATTTTGGAAAACTTACAAGTGCCTGAAGTCCTGTCAACAGTAAAAGGGCATAAACATGTGCTAGTTGTTGTCTTTGACTGCTTTGAAAGCTAATGAAGAAATTAACTTCTTATCAGGCTATAGAATCCTGTCTTCTTGTTAAAAAGCAATGCTTAGATCATAAATATCCTATCCTCATTATCAGTAGCTGGCTTTAAAAAAAGTTGCACGTACAACAGCTTTTTCTTGTTGAGACTGATGTGACCACATTACACAGAGAACTGGAAAATACATTATTTAATATTTCCACATTCACAGTGGGACACTGCAGAGGTAGGACAGTCCCCTGTGTCATGCATTGAGTAGCACCTTCCAAAACAACTTTAACTCCATGGTGAGGATGTTTTGTTGAGCGAGTAAGAACTTCTTGAAGCTGCCATACAAAAATAGCTCTTGCTCCAAAGAACATGAAATAAACTTCTGCAGTCTTGTCATCTTCAAAAATTTCATAACAAACTGTGAGAATAAGTGTTTATCATCCAGAGATGGCTATGTTTTTTGTGGTTTCTGTTAATCTCTTCACCATCTGAATATTACAGATAATCGTGTCTTCCATGCTCTTACATACCATGCAAAGTTCTTCTGTATTAAGGTCTTGGATCCAATCCTACACATTAGAAGTCTTGAATCATAAAAACAGCTAGGTGTGCATAAATCCTGATGAAAACAATGGCAGAGGAATGCTGAGTATCTACAAAATGTTCCATTTTGCTCAGGAAAATGTTTTCCCTTTGCTCCCAATAGATTATATAATAATATAGTCAAAAGGATTAACAAAGTTTCTTATAGCAATTTTCTTTTTAAATCTCTCATTATTTCTCATTCTTTTTGCCTTCTATTTTGATGTTAATGAGAATTAATTATTAAGGGTGTTATGGTATCAAAGCAACATTTCCAACAAATGTGGTGCAACAAACAACCCTTGAAAAGAATTCAGAGGTATTTTTCTAAACTTCCTTTGTTAGGTACCTTACATGCATCTCTGATTCATAGTCTAAAAAAAAGGAAAAAGATCAAAAAAATACATATGAAATACTGATTATCTTTTGGGGAATTTCTTGAAGAGAAGTATAATCATGTTCAATTTTTTGTTGCCCATATCAAAGTGCCTCTAAAATATTTGCCCTAAAAGTGTAATACTTATTCCCCTACCTATTCAAAGAGCATAAACACAAATGGCAAAATTGCCTTATTGAATTGGTACTTATAAGAAACAAAGCCAACAATAAAATCTGTAAGCAGTTTCCTTGCAGGGAGAAAATAATATTTTACTTGTGAAGTGCATAAAAAGTCAGATGATTTTCAGCATAATAATGAGACCTTTTCCAGTTGAAGCAAGATGAATTCTAAGAAAAAGTAAAGACTGTTAATCTCCTCAGTGTCACATTGTGAGCAGTGTGTCTTTCAAACTTTGTAGTCACAATACCACAATCAAGCAGCAGTCCTGCCTGCCAGCAGCAGTAGGCCTATTGCATATTGCAGGGCAGGGAGCTCTATAAATAGAGTAAAAAACTGGGCTTTCAGCTCCCCTGCCATTAAAATAAAATAGTCTGAACAATATGAGTTTCATTATTAACTCTCCTTTTCTGCTGTAGCCAAGCAGCAAGGGTATTTTAAAAATGGTATCAGTCTGCCATAGTAAGGTAAGAGTAGTAAAATGGGATCCAACCCCCTGTCTTTTTTGTATTTAAAAAAATCAAGTCCAAAATCATAGAAACAGATCATAATGTAGAATTTTTGTTTAGCTTCTATTTGTTTCATCCAATAGCAGTTCATACATTTGCACTAAATCATGTTTTTCATGTCTGATAAGGTGGAAGGTGATGATAAAAAGTTAATGCTTGTGTTGCTGTTCACCAGATGGCAGAACATGGCAGGAATGAGCTACAGCAATTAGGATTAAAAAAAAAAAAAGTGGAAAACAAAAGTAGGTTGTTTATGTGCAACAATATTATACTGACTGTAGATAAATCTATTTTGACTCCAGTAATTTCTGTTCCAACTTTATATGTAATGCTTAGGAATTTCTATAGGATTCTATATGTGATCCTAAAGATTTCTATGGGATGACAGAGGCCCAGGCTTAAGCAGGATAGTTCTGAGGTGTTCTTTAAACCCATAAAATCAGAGTCCTAAGCATTTAGAGCAGTGGCAACCAAAATGGAATTCACTGTACCTGGATAGGTGAGGGGCAGGGAGCATGGAGGAAGGATGGTGTCTATCAGACAGGAAGGATCTCTGAAGTGACAAATCTGATAAAACCCTGTATCTTTCCTAGATACACACAGCATATCACAGAAGCAATTAGATTGGAAAAGATCTTTAAAATCATGAAGAATCCAGTCATTAACATCACACTGACAAGTCTTTGACCAAACTATATCCCTAAGCACTACACCTACATGACTCTTCAAATGCCTCCAGGGATTGGACTTCACAACTGCCCTGTTCCAGTGCCTGATAACTCATTCAATAAAACAATTTTTCCTAACATCCAGTCTAAACATCCATTGGTGAAACTTGAGAGCCCTTCTTTGGACACACTCTAGTGCCTCAGTGTCCTTCTTGTAGTGAGGGGCCCAAAACTGCTCACAGTAGTTGAGATGGGGCCTCACCAGATTTTACAGGACTAAAATCACTTCACTTGTCCTGCTGGTCACACTGTTCCTGATAGAGGCAAGATGCATATGTATATCTATTTTCTGAACAGCAGTAACCAGCTGGCCCAATTAGGAAGCTACAAACAATTAGACCTGTGAAACTGCAGATAAGTGGAATTCAGATTAGAGAAGTTCCATTTAATTTGTGCATAGTAATTTGCATCTCTCTCTTTCCTGCAGAAAAACTACCACATTTGCAGTTAACAAGATTACATCCATACACATGAAATTACAGTATGGAAAAGCTCAATCTAACACATTATATTGAAAGCAGCCAAATTAATCAGATCTTTAACTCTTTTCCAAGGCTTGCATGTATAAAAAATGTCAGAGTTTTAGACAGACAGCATTTGGAAACAATTATGTTCAAATATGGCTTATTTTTCTGCTGTTCAGCAAAAGTGTTCTCTGCTTTCGTTTAGCATTCAGAAAAACTCACAATTATAATTATGTATTTAATAACCCATAATTCAGCTCTGATGAAGTGTGCCAACAAATTTATGAGTATGTTCTGTTATGGGTAAAAATTAACTCAATTATTTAAGAAGATGGTAAAATAAGAGAAATGTTTATGAACTTAAGAAAGCCAAGCAAATTAAGAATTGGTAGAAAATTATTATTAACAGGTTAAGAATATTTGCACTAAAAAAAAATAATAATTTAGAGAAATGAGACCTGAGCATCCCAACATTATATTTTAAGAGGAGTCCTCACAGGCTGTTAAACATAACTGGAACACAAGAAGCTAAGGGATAGATAAATGGTCTTCTCTCTGTTTTGAAGCTTAATTTAGTATGGCATGTTAGTGAGCTCATCTTTTTTCCATGAACATTATCTTCTCAGTTAGGGCTTTTTTTTTTTTTTTCATTTTATTTTCCTGAAAAATTGTTCAGGCATGATTGCTGGTCTATGTAGCAGATGAGACTTGAAGTGAATAAGTTCCCAGTACTGTAGCTATTTCATTTTTTTAATCTCTATATCCCTATGTGACACCTTCTCAGATACTGACTAGCATTGCCTTTCATCTAATTTTCATCCTTCCCTTCTGGTCGACTGCAAAGCAGGGGAACATTAGGGCTATGTTAACCCTGCAATTCATCATTTTACCACATCTGAGTGGCTGAGAATCCTGCAGCTGAGCATGTTTGTAGCTGTTTACTAGAACTGCTGCAAGTGGCAGCTAGTGTGAAGAGTTACAGATTGCATTTATCTGCATTCTCATACACTTCCCTTCCTGTAACTCCACACTATCCAGAAACAGACTGAGTGGAGAAGCAGAGATGGTTGTTTTTAACATTACCACCTGGTTGGTAAGTAATCTCAGCCAAGTCAAGGATGCTGACTGCTCTTGGGCACTGCAAAGCCTTAGATAAACTAATTCATCTCTTCATCAATGATTTGCCTAGCTGGGAGATTTTCCTCTTTTACAAAGTGGTTTTGAGAGGTATGTGTTACTGTCTCAAGTAGTGAGTGTGGTGACATCAACCTGCATAAGCCTAGCAGCTTGTCAACTTCATTAAGCCAAACCATTTGCACAGTGTATTTTTCACACTATGCCTTCCTGAGAATAAGCAACCTCATATAAAATGTGTTAGCACTAGTTGTTCAAATAGTTGCTGTTGACCATTATAAAGCATTAAAAATATAGAGATCCTTTTTGAGTCTGTTGTTGCAAAACTGTGATGTTTTTGAATAGCACAGTCCTGTTGTGAACTGCAGCCTTTTAGATTATTTAAGAGGGGCACAGTAACTCTTCCTGTTTTCTCAGATTTTTTTCATATATGTCATTTTTTTAAGGCATTATAGCTGAACATATTTTTCATACTGAATGTTCTATTAATTTATGCATGAAGGATAAGATATACAGAAGATAATCCACAATAGTTTGTGTGATGTTCAGAGGTACCAAAAGTTGCTTTACCTTATGTCCACTGTACAAGGCCCATCCTAAACCCATCTTTACCAGTCGTGAAGTGCCCCCAGAGTTTCACAGTGTAGAGCCATCATAATAGTTTCCATCTTAGTCGTACTGTATCAGGAAAAAAAAATAGAAAGCAGGTCATGTCTGTGATCTATTTGGATGATGCCACTCAAGGGCTAATGCTTTGCCACTGGCACAAAGAGGGCACATGGCAATATAAATGAAAAGTGCACATTTTAGTCCTGATGAGACAGTAAAATGCTATTTTCCAGTAGTTAAACAAAATTAACAGTAGCATTAAAAAATGCTGCTAACAGTCCTCACACCATCCCCAGGTGACTAGCACCCAGATGGTCAGCCCGCATACCTCTTTATGTTCCACACCTCCCTCTGACACTGCATTGATAAGCATGAGCATGTGTATACACAAGGCTGGATGTCCTGCCAGATGCCTCCAGCTGTGCACACACAAATTTGTTCATGCAATTTGTGAGCACAAAGCTCTCTAAAACATCTAGCACTTGCATGCACTTTTTCTATAATATGTTATGTCCACAAGCTGATATTAATATTTAATCAAACTTTAGACAATTCCAGGTGAATTTAGCAAATATATTGTGTTTTCTGGTTATCACAACAACCTCTGATATAAAGTAAATGCATTGGTCTTTGTAATCCAAATGACAAGATGATTCTCTAGCTTGTGCATGATCTGGTAAGAAAATTTTAGTTTACTGCCTGCCTGGTATGTTGTGCTTTCTCTGATGTATACCATGTTCAGTGTGAATGCTTGTGTCTTCAGTATTTGTTAAATGTCAATATTCTAATGGTCTTAAATTTGTTTTCAGTATGTATCCCACCAAAGGAAGCTGTATCATTCCCTAGTGAAACGCATTTTCTGGAACAAAAAAAAATAAAATCCTTGCCTTTCTTGCTTTTTAACTAATACAGACTAAAAGTAACTTTTTTTTTTTTTTTTTTTTTTTTAAATCACTGAAAATCTTTCCTTAACAATGTGGTGTGGATAGCTGAAAGACCTAGAACATCAGCTCTTCATTTCCATTCAGCTGTTGATCCTGATGGTCATCAATTATATCCCACAACTGAGAGCTAACTATTTTTCCTAAATGCTAAAACTCAAGGAGACAATAAGTTTTGTTGGGTTGTTTGTTTGTGGTTTTGTTTTTGGGGGTTTTTTTTCTATATTTGAAATAGAATGCATAAGAAATAAGATGCTGATCAATATCAAGAGGGTACCTTTTTGATTAAATATAGATGCATGTATTCCCTTTCCTGTAAATGTAAAACTGTATTTTTCCCCTGCATGCTCTTTTTCCCTATGTTTACAAAACCTATCAGACATACAAGATCTGGTCTCCCTTTACACCAGAATGTGTTGCTCTGTGCTTGAATTATGTATGTCTAAATGGCTTTTAGAAGCAGAGGTACTGAAATTCAGTAGATTCCCTTCCCTCATACTGTATCAGGAACAGCAGCATGTACAATCTTCACGCCATCTTTTCCAGTGATGGCTGTTCTACTTTTACACTGCATTAATGGGAATATGGAAACATCTTCCACACAGATCACAAAAATTTACCAGCAGTGGTGAAATGTACAAAAGTAATTAAAAACTAAAAATAACTGCAGTGTTATTAACACAAGCACTGACATCTCAAACATTCTTCTCTTGGTACGCCCTGTGCATACCATTTGCCTGATAATGGTAGTTCTATTCCTGTGA
The DNA here is from genome assembly GCA_025447755.1 of Corythornis vintsioides. NCBI lineage: Eukaryota > Metazoa > Chordata > Aves > Coraciiformes > Alcedinidae > Corythornis > Corythornis vintsioides. The sequence continues at coordinate 4,165 of JAOEGS010020962.1, read as the reverse complement.
CTGCCAACACAGTTTTCACCATTCCTTAGAAAGCCATTGTTTTACAGCACAGTTGGGATTTCTTACAGTATAATTCTTCACTACTACGATCAAGTAGTTTCCTTTAAGCAGTAATTGGATTTTTAGGCCTATTAAACAATCCTGTATTGTAACAAGTGTTTCCACATTTGGTTTTCCATAGTGCAGTGGACCATTGCATATAATTCCCAGTTAATTAATTGTAATGGAAACCCCAAAACTACAGTGTATAAGTAAAAGGTAACATTACTTTTCTCTTTGCAGTTGGACCCTGAAGCTAGTGTTGTCCTAAAAGAACTTCAAGTGAAACTTAGTAATGTATTGGATGAACTCAGCGTGACATATGCTACAAGGTAACAGACATAATTCATTGCAAGCCTTAGAGAAATATTTCTGTTCAAAAAACCTACCTCATTGATTAAGTCTGGATGGCTGTGTGGATGTCCTGAGGTACAGCTTGCTTCTGCCCTGGTGAAATGGTGTGCATTTGTCTCTGTATGTGCATAGACTCTGAAACATAAAGCAGAAAACTCACTGTAATAAAACCTGAAAATGCTCTGTGACCATGAACATGCTACAGAGGGAGGCTGACAACTTTTGTTCTGCATTTTGGAAAACAAAAATTGCTGGTTTATTCTTGCCTGATGTGATGTTAAACTTTTCTGTCTGACCACATTTATGTTTCTGAGACTGACAGCTTTTTCCAAAGGGCCTGTTTCAACAAGGGATGTCTGCCTGTGCTTAGTCTGCTTCAAATGGTCACTGAATGGCCTTCTTGGGTCAGTTGCTTGCCCGTGGCTCTGCAAAAATTGTCTACTGAGCCTTAGTCTCAACATCTTTCATCAGAGTGCACACTGCAGTCTTGAATGAGGATGGTGCTGTGCCAGCAGTGGCTGTGATACAAGATGTTATTTTTGCCTCAAATGAGAATCTAAGGAAGAGGGATTAGTGCTGTAGTGGTATTCATTAAGTGAAGTATGTAGCTGCTTAGTTAATGCACCAATGCACCATCTGGGTGGGCTTTTTTCTGACTCTTCTTAGTTTGTCATATTGTCTTGCTTTATTTTTGCTCCCAGGCCCTTGTTCTCTGAACATTGATGTTGCATGAATATTATTTCTTTACAGGGCTTATTTCTGAATGTGCCAACTAGGTTTCTGCAAACAGAAACCCAGAAATAGCTCAATCTAGGGTATGTTCCAGGTAGCTAGAACAGTCTTCATGGGTTAGTTTATTGCTGGAATTTGTGAGGTTAACAATGCAAGATGCTAAAGTCAGGAAATGCCAGTGCAATATTTTAGCTTTTTCTGGAGGGGCTGGTCCCAAGGATTTACATGAGCAACACAATAGCAGCTTCATGTTGATTTTACTTAGGGCTTTGCAGTGTGTACTAAGTACACATCCAAGTGTACATGGAAAAGTTTCCAATTTTTCCAGTGTTTTCACATGGAGATTTGAATTCTCTTTTTATGATTAACCTTGTAGCTGGAACAGCTTTGCCTTATTGTAATGTTTCATTTCTCTCATAGTACATTTTCTTTCACTTTCCTCAAATTAACCTTTGCCATCTCTTTTTTTCACAATAATAGGCATTGTATATTTATGGCCTCTGTTTTGCATTTCTGTTCATAAACTAATCCTAAACCAATTCAATTAATCATAAATCAGTTAATAAAACATGAATACATGAAATGCATATCATGTATGCAGAGGCTTATTCTGCCTCTAAACTGTTGACTCTGAGTAACTGCTGTTGTACATTGTTTAAGCACATTGATCAAAGACTGCATCACATCAGTGACACTAGAAGACTGTCAGACGTTTTCTCAACAAGGTCAGTTAGGAAACAGAACAGCTTTTGGAAAAGCTGGACAGATACAACTTGATGAGCAAGAATTTGTTCACATTCACCTTGAAGTGGAAAAGATTCCTTCCAGTAGGAAGAGTCTAACTACTACTTACTGTGATTTTTTTCAAAACAGTATTTTAAACAGTCCAAATATTTTCGGTCTGTCTAGTTGCAAGGGAGTAAGCAAAGCTGCTGATGGCACTCATTCTGTGTGAATACCAAGGAAAAGTCAAACTGAGCCAAATGGGGTAAAGTCAGTACAAGCTTGCTACTTGGCCTCAAGAAGAATCTGAAATCTGGGTTTATATTAACCATCTAAAAAAAAAAATATAGTCAACAGTTCCTGTTTTCCTTTCACACATACAAAAAAATCTTGAGATATTATTATTACCTTATAATCATACCCTAAACTACAGATTATGATACATCTATTTGTTTCAGGAAATATTTACTTAACACACCTACAGAGGCATGAAAAGCATAATGACAGAAAGGAAACAAAGGGGGTGGAATTAAAACAACACCTGAATTTGTTGTAGGAGTTATAATCTTTAGGAGGAGTTATTTTCAGTCTGAAGCACCTGCAGTACCTTGCATTTGTGAACTTTTCATCATTGCAGAAGTTAAATCTTGTTGCATGATTTTTTTCTATCGCATAACTATTTTTTTTTTCCATCCTGTAGTTTCCAGTTTATTATTGAAGATTGTGTAAGACAAATGAGCAATGAACTAAATCAAATGAGAGGAAATGGGAATGCAGCAGCCAATAAGAACAGTGCAGCCATTGATGCCGAGATGGTGCTTCGACCTCTCATGGATTTCCTGGACAAAACGTGAGTGTGGCAGACTGCTTTGTGTGACACATTAGGAACTGGATGCTGCAGTCAGCATAATTGGGTTTACCTGGAAGCATCATTAATATCTTGAAACACATTTACTTAAGCAATTTTGACATAAGCACCATAGTTGCCTTTCTATTTTGTCATGTTTTGAGTCATTACAAAGCAGACAGTGTACGGCTTCTCCTCCATGAACTGTGCTATAAAGAGTGCACTGAACAAAAGAACAAAACTAATGTGCCCAGACAATGGAAATTTCTTCTAGCCTGGCACCCAGTATCCCCCCTGCTTATTAATATGCACTTCTATGTCCCCAGAAACCTGGTCAACTTTTAAAGTTTTATAAAGCAGCTTGATTTCTTCAGTCAGTAAACAGCTAGTGCTGCAGGTTCACTCTGAAAGTAAGGATATCAATCTTCTCATTATCCAGTAGTGACAGGATCAGCTGGTCTGAAAGGCCATGTGTAGCACAGGCACATCCATCACTGTCCTTGGTCATGTCATTAACTGGCACTTGTGAAACACCTTTTTGGCTTGCTGTCTTAGAAACATGACTTAGAATCACAGTTTCCATCTTCCATAGGCATAGCCAAAGTCTAAAAGTCACTGGCATAAAGGGTGGAGGAGGGAATTGAAGGGGATTTCAGTTCTTTGGGGGCTTTATTTTTCTAGGCTTCATTTTTTTGAGAGCTTTGGCAATTACATGAATTCCAATGACAGCTGTCAATGGGCAAATATTTAATGTAATTGATAAGATTTGGATATTTTTGCAACACTGTCAAGTCAAGTGCCAAGACTGCTACTCTGGAAAAAAATACTTAGCTGTTTTATCTATATGCCAGCCTTTTATTTTTAGTGATTTACCTATTCCTGTCTATTGTTACAAGAGGTGTATGTGCTTCTTTCAAGCAGTATGGTTTTAAACTTTAATTATCTTTGAGGTAAGAAGTTTATTCCCAGGCACAAGTCTTGAAGTGTTTATACACTTCCATGTGCTATGCTGTGTTCATTATTTAGGTAAGCTGACTTCTGCCTGTCAGGTTGGATTCCATATTGCCATTTCTCAAAGCCATCTTCAATTGCCATTTCTCAAAGACATCTTCATTCAATTAAATCTCAGAGATTTAATTGAATAATAACATAATGGAAACAAAAATGTTTGAATAGAAAATATTTCTCCCCACAGGAACATTAAATAGAATCTTAGCTGCTACTAAACCCATACACAGAAAACAAAGCTGTGAAATTTAAAACAAAACTAAGTAAAACACTGCTAGGGAATATCACCTTTAAATATATATACATTTCTAATAGGATTATAAACTTATCACAGTAATAGGCTTTGTGTTTTAATTATTTCTTAACTATGCGCTGATTTGTGTGTTCACTGAGTAGTAAGAGATGCTAGAAATATGAATTGGCATATTTTTATGTGATATATATGATGATTTTATAATATTT
>JAOEGS010020961.1:112853-123055 GCA_025447755.1 Corythornis vintsioides | reverse complement strand
GATATTTTCTTGCTGTGACATGTTGCAGAAGGAGAATATTTCACCAAAGGTATGACTACAGCAAGCATTTTTTTTTTTAAAGATAATTTCCATCTCTTCCTCATCTTCATAAAAAGAATCGCTGTCTTGTGCAGTATTGATATTTTGCCCCTTAATACATCAGTAACACTTGTTGGGTCACTGCAGGTGCTGTGTGGCAGGTTCCCTGAGAGTTTGGGTCTTCCTTGGAGGTAGCAGCTTGCACAGTGTGTGTTCCAATCCAGTGTTGATGTTTAGCCTCTGAGTAGGACTAAACTATAGCAGTTTATCACCTGGTAACACTTCCCCAGCAGACAAGGGGGATCAGGAAAAGAAGACCTACAAGCTGAAATGAAAACAGATGTGATGAAACAGCCAAGCTAATACTAATACAAACATAAAGTGTACGAAGTCATACTCAGCCCAGTGAATGTATGGCAACCCCAGTAAATAGAAAACAGACTTTTGGAGCAGAACATTAAGCAAATCCTTCCAGGAATAAGAGGAAAAGAGAAGAGGGAAAGAAGAGAGAGAGAGAGCAGAATGGTCCACATCCCTTGAAGTGGGTAAAATATTTTCCTGCAGCTCTTTATCCACTGATCTAATTGTGCTGTAAACTGAATTTAGTGAAGACTCTCAGAAAAGTGGCAGGTTTTTATTGTATCATGGTGCCTACACAGAGACTTGGATCTAATTCATATCAAGGAACTAAGCTTAATTATTTCAGAAAAGCAAGGAAATATTAAAAATATATATACTTAAGTCGACGTTGATACACATTTTAGGAGAAAGCTGTTGTGCACACGAAAATAAAGTCCGTTTCTGTGGAGTCGAGTGGAAAATGTTATTTACTTAGTGGCTAATGCCACCAGGTGGCTAGTGAGTGTAATTGACTGAAAACCAGGAACCACGAGTTTATTTTACTTCCAGGTAAACTATTATTTTTGCATAAAAACGTTTCCGTGTATAAATTTTTATGTGTGATATAAAAGCATTTAAAAATAGTGAAAGTAGAACGAGCTGATTAGTAAAGAGGACTAAAGACCAAAGAGGCACATACATAAAAAAGGATTTTTGTGGAGGTCATTTTATCTAGTTTGTAATTAACACTAAGTCAGCTGGTAAGACATATAAGTATAAAAACACTGCCAAAGCTCAAGGGGAAAGAATTAATTAATTATTGAGAAAAATATTTTTTGCATTGTTGCTTTTATCATATTTTATTTCTTTTTAGATGGTCAGGATTGTTTCAGTGACTCAACATTCCCCTTTATTTGGGGGGAAAAAAGCATTTGCAAATGTATAAGATAACATTATTGTTATTATTTCCCTAAATGCATCTTTTCAACCACAAGTTAATATATCAAAATAGGAAGCAGTAGTAACAAAATCTTCTTCGATCCAAGATCCATCATAATACATCAAAACAATCTGATAGACATAAATCCTTTTTGCACATAATTTGAACTCAAGTCAAGTTATAGAGTAATAATTTTGCCAGAAACATAGAAAAAACATGTGCCTAGTGCACACATATATTAGACTTGAGCAAGGGCTGACTTTCTAAAATACCAGTTTTGCTGTATAGTTGGTTTAATAGCTGTGAAGAAAACTGATGACAAGGAACCATGGGTTCTCTTTAGACCTAGTTTCAATGGCTTATTGTTTTCCTTATTACTTTGGGCTTAAAAAAATAGCATAGCTATCATTATGTGTCTTGGACTGCACAGTCATTTATTTCCTAAATTATATATATTTTACTCAGTGGTTTCCTCAGTTCTTGAGCAACAGAAATTCCCCTTTCAGAAACTGAACAGCATCATGGACAGACTGATTATTGCCTATGGAGAAGAGTATGGAATTGTACTCCAGTCATTTATTTTCCTGGATCACTTGGTGTTTTCCTGGTTTTCTTGCTTTATAGCTCTTTGGTTGTAGTTAACACCTTCTGAAATAAGCTATAAAATGAGAAGCAAACCAGTATCCCCTCCTTTACCTACTATAACTGTCACAGATATATTAATTATTTGATTAAACTCTTGATTACAGTTTCCTGCAGGATTCTAGCTTGCATTTTCATCCCTCCATGTGTGTCTTAATGAGGGAATGACTTCTGTATATTCTTATAGCAAGGTTGCAGAACTATACACCCCATTCTGTAAATGAGCCAAAACCCTAAAATAAGATTTGAAAATATTTTGATATTAATTCCACTAGAATGTAAGTTATGAATCTAAATATTGTCAAGAACATTCATCACTGTGACTACCAGTTTTCAGACTGTATACATTTACAGTGATATTTGTCATACTGATAACATATTTTCAAGGTAGGCTGGTTTTAGTCAGCATAAATTAATTAGAAACACAGAAGCACTTAATAAAGCCTGTATGTGCTTAGGCTTTCAATTTTATCAAACTTTTTCATATCCTGGGGACTATAGGAGTGGTTGTTGTGATGTGGATCCTCCCCCAGCTAGGGGGAAATACCCCTGTGTCATTTTAAGCTGTTGATTATGTGTCACATTTCTTCAATTGCCATACACTTCAATTGTCATCCCAGCTTCCCAGTGACTCCCATGAGGAAGATAAAGTAACAGTCAAATAATTTGTCTGATTGGACACAGTAATTTGTTATTGTTTTTCACATGAAATATATCTTCTAAAATACCTTGCCATTAGTGCCTCTAAGGTGGATGCTGATAGAAACTGAGCAAAAAGGAGAACACTAACAGAGAATCTGCAAGAACATTCTTTTTAAATGAATGCAAGAAATAAGAAAATGCAAGAATACATTCTTTTTAAAGAAAATATGACTAAATTAATAGTAGTGGTGTCATTAGAACTACTCATACCTACTAATAAGTAACTAAATCATCAGCCTTCCAGCCAAGGTGTTTATTAACACAAACACAGTATTTCTATTCTGAGAGGGTTCAAAACACAGTATATATACAGTTCACCTGAGAGTTTTATTAAATAATTGCAGGGTTTTTTATTTGTGAGCAAGAGGCCTTAATAAAAGAAAGAAAATCAGAACTCAGAAAAGCTTGTGCAAATAACCAGAGTTTCTGTCAGCAAAACCCCAGTTGCAGCCAGTACTTATTGCTTTCTAGATAAGAAAAGCCTGATTTTGCAGGCCTGTGTCCCAGTTCCCCAGCAACTCCCGCCACTCGTCCCACAGGCCCCGGCTCTTCGGGCGCGGGTAACGCGGCTGCTCCTCGCTCCCTGCCGCCGGGCCGGGCCGGGGCGGGGCGGGGCGGGGCGAGGATCCGCGGCCAGAAAAGCGGCCGTGCCCTGAGGGGAGGTTTGGGAAGAGGGTGGGTCAGATCGGAGCCGACGCCCTGCGCCGCGGGAGAGGCGAGCGGGGCTGTGTTCGCTGTGTCTCCCGAGCCGCCAGCGAGCGCTCCGAGCTGCGCCCTGCGCTGTGGGGAAGCGCCGTGTGCCCCTCATACAGTCTCTGCAGCGGCGAGTTAAAGGCTGGGGAAGCTTTTAAAGCATCTTGTGGCTGCTGCGTTTCATGAAAGCATTTTAAAGTAATTTTAGAGAAAGCTCTTAAGCTTGCTTGCCTAATGAGCAAAGGTAAGCTACAGCGTGTGTTATCTGGAAGCTACACTAACCACGTCCCCCTTGCGTCTTGTTTTCTTCTTAATGTTGTGTGAACGCTGCTTTCTTGTTTTGTTTCTTCATTAACGTGCTGAGAAAATAGCTCTGTGGTAATTATTATAGTAGATGTGCTTCTCCTCCAGTTGGATTTGCTTTTTAGAGTGGCAAACTGTGTAACTTCTAGGCCAGCAACTTTGGATTTTTCATATAGAGAAAAGCTTTCAGGGTTGGAGCCTTAAAGATTATATGTAGAACAGCTGCCACCCAAAAAAAGTTAATTACTCCAAGTAAACAACTTTGCCTCGTGTTCATTCTCGGGGCAATGTGTGGAGGAAAAAAGACAACCTTGCCATATTCCTTTGTGAGATTGCTTATCCCCTTCTTTTAGATGGTGTCTCTTTGTAAATTCATAACAGGCTTTAAAGCAATGCTGAAAATTTGTATCAAGTATCAAAGTTGTAGTTTGTTGTTTTCTTTCCCCTTAACTGTGCCAAAAGATAATTGAAATAATTACTTAATATGATACTCTCTGTGGTCTGGAGAAGTACATGCCTGAGAAGGCTAAGGAAGCTGCAGGGTCAGGGCTTCACTGCCAGTTGATGCATTTCAGCTGAAGTGTTGGGTGTTACAAGCTTAACAGGGCAAGAGGTGTAAAATGTGTTCCTAAGTAAAGAATGCTTATAAATGTTTTCTTTTTTTCTGTGTATGCTGCTTCTTCTTTCAGACAAACTTCCTCTGATCTGGGATACAGCAGAGGCAGTTACTGATAGGTACAAGTCAAATGGAAGAGATCACAATGAGATATAAGTTGTCTTACTATAAGTAGAAAACCAATGGCAACTTTACTTCGATTTGGTCACTGTAACAGAAGATCTAAGTATAAAGTAAGTACCTATGCTTAAAGTGTTACAAAAAGTCACTTTGGAACACCCAGGCCTTGAAGTTCCCTTTGAATGTTTCCCAGCTAGAGAAACCAAGAGGTGTTTTATCATCTGGTGGGCATGAGGATGGGTTTGTACTTCAAAAGTACTGTGTTACTGTGGATGTGAACACTACTAGTTTTCTGTTTGCATTGATATGACTGCATATAAATAAGCAGAAGTAGCTAACTCAAGATCTTTTTGAACTCAAAGGTGATTTTTGGACAGCAAGGCAGTTTTTTTATAGTGTATTTCTCAAGATACCTGGCACAAACACCTTCTGTTAACAGAGCTTATTCTCATTAGACTACTTTCCTTCTTCTGCTTGCTCTCTTGGCTGATGATGCTAAGAAGAAAGGTTCTGGCAATTATGTTACTAATTCAAAGGTACAAAAACTATGTTTGCCTTGCCCCTGCTCTCATTTCTTCCTCTCTGAAACTAGCTTTGGATTTAGTTTTCTGCAGCTAGTGAAATTCTGTTAAACAACTGAAAGAAGATAATTTATCTGAAGAGATCCTGAGTTTGTGTGAGCTTTATGCTCTTGAGGAGCTAGGCTATCAGTGGTTCCTTAGCTGTTGATACCTGTAGTGACTGTATGAGTCTTTTCAGCAGAGGAGGGAGTAATTTACTGCTCTCCATTTATCCTAATCTAGTTATTGTAAGGTTCTGAGAGATAATCAGGAGAATAAATTCCCATGTACACTAAATATAATAGATTCCCACTAAACTTTGCTATGGTTGGTTCAGGCTTTTAATGATTTTCTTCCTAAAATTATAACACTTGTTTTTTTCTGACCATTTTTAAACTTTCCTTTGTTCTTTTCCATTCATGCTCACCAGAACAGTTGTTTCTAGTTAACTTTTTCAGGAATTTATTTTGTAGGTTCTCTGTGAGTTGTTTTTCTCAGTTTTTCTCAGGGTTGTACTAATGTAATTGTGATTTAGTTGTCTTCTAGCTTTTCCTGCAAAGGGAAATACCAGAAGAAAGCCAAATAGGCCACAGTTTATTGTATGTTCATTTCTTACAGACCTTGCTTCTTTTAGCTCTGTGTGTGATTGGTTAAAATTTCAAAGCTAGTTACTCCTTTATTTCTATGTAGCTTTTCTGCATTGTGGTCTACACTATCTGCTAAATGTCTAAAAATGCAGTAATTACTGACAAGGACACTTGGAAAGAACCCCATGGTGACTGCAGTACTTGATGCAGAGAAAGAGGAAGCTAACTTTACAGAAGAGGTGACTTGCACATAGGAGTGACTTGTGGCTATTTTGTTTAGCCCAGTAGATGACCTAGGGTGCAAATGCTTAGCTGAGGATGGACATAACCCCTTATCCATCTTCAACCTGAGTATAAAGATATTTTTTCTTTTCCCTTGTCATAATAGCTTAGTGCTGGTTTGCTAGTTTAATTAGATATCTTCCTTAGGTGACTTTTAATACTGCTTTTTTTTTTTTTTTTTTATTTACTAATGATATGTGCTCAGCTTTCCAGACTAACTCACTTTTTCCTGCTCTTGGCCAGACAAGATACACACAAGGGCATGGCATACACTGCTGTACTCTTGTAATGGGTGCTTTTTATAGCTAAAGGGAACATCTTAACTGGCATATAGGAGGAAGTTCTGGGTATCTCTTGGATTTCCCCTCTTTTTACTATATATTTAGACTATGTCCTTGTCTGTCTTGCTCATAATGAGTGATGTGAGGCTTGCTTTGCACAGGTCTAGGTTGAAGGACTGTATGTTACATAAGGGGGTAGGGAAGGCACAGTGAGATCCTGGATGAATTAGGGCCAGCAGGTGAGTTGTTAAACTTATATTTTTGTCTGTTCCAAACTACAGTTTTAAATGAAATTCTACCATGTTATGAAAGGGTTTTATTATGGTAAAGTTGAGAGATTTTTAATATTCCTTAATTTTCATTAAAGCTTGACTTCTCTAGAAGTTTGACTTATACTTTTTTTTTTATACAATTATACTTAGGGGATAATTTCCTAAAAATACAAAATTAATCTTTACAGAATGATTGGTGTTATAAGAGTGCTTCTCATCTTCCCTCTGCCTCTTATGCTGTGTGAGGATGTAGAGTGCCACAGTGTATTTCCAGATGGTAGTTGGAAAGGGACTTCTCAATGCAAAGGATTTATTTGAGGAAGGCTAAATTTTAGTATGGAAATATCTGTTCTTTGTAGGATCTAGCCTTCCTTCTTGAATGTGCATGGGGAAAGTTGCTCTTGTATGACTGATGTCTTCACTTGACTGCTTTTTAGGTATCAGAGTCCAGTCTGAAACAGCTCTGTGCCTTTCTTATCTTCATGTGCATGTGTGCTGTCAGGAAACTTCATAACCTGATAATGCTTATCAGTCAATGCAAAATGGGCATAGCTCTTCCAGAAGGCAGACCTACTTTCCCAGTTTAAGCTGGTATAGCTTCCACTGGAGCTGATAAACTTCCTTTCAGTTCTTAGGCACAAGTAGTGGGTTATCTCTCTTCTCCCAGCTTTTGGGACATGCTTGCTTTTTCTTTTGTCTGGTGTGTTCTGTAAATAATTACACAACAGTAAACCCTGCATGCTACTGAGTAACTAAACAGAGCTGTTCTGAAAACAGTCAAGAGCAAAACATTTTATGATGAATGCTGCAATTAGGGCTTCATGTAGCTGTTTCAGGATCTTTGGTCCTACTACCTACCCCACATGTTTTTGATGCATGCTGTTCCCTTGAGTGTAGCAAGCAATGGTAGTTTGATTTTTCTGGAGGTCCAATATCCAAAATTAAGAGTTCAAAGGAAATCTTGTGGTTGTTTGTAACAAACATGTACTTCTTTGTCTAAATCTTTACATCAAATTCCCCATTTCTTGGCATGTATGAAAACCTATTTCTGATGTTTGGTAGCTTTGCTTGCCTTGCAAAAAGAGCAACTTGTGACCTGGGAATTCTTTGTCATAGGTGAAGAAATAGACATGAGTTATGGAAACAAAAGTCCTTCTGTAATGATGCACAATTTGGTGTTATGATTAATAGAGAGGTTGATACTAGCTGTGTAGTTCATCAGTACTGTGGATATGTGCACATAATGAGAGTTTTAATATCTGTCTGTCCTATACAGATGTTTAAGGGTCTTGAATGTTTTATTGAGAGCAAACAGGAGAAGCATAAGCAAAAGAAATTTAATGTCAATGCACTGAAACCCTCCATCCTACCCAGTGGATGGAGGGATCCAGCTACTATCTGTATTCTTCATGGCCTGAAATGAGGTTATCTGTGAACTTAAAGTCTGGCAGTTACCAGAAGCACTTACTACTTGTATATTCTGTGGCTGGGAATGGTGTCTCTTCATGCATGCTTTTGTTTTAAACACTTTTAAGTTCTAGTGTTCAACTGACTTTTCTAAAGATGAGTGGTGACCTGTGATGTGAATGTTTACTGTATTTAATGGCTTGTAACTCTTACTCTATATAGATGGAGATGCCTGGCCTTGCTTTTGCTGTTTGGATGTTTATTTGCTTCTATGCATCTGTGGATGGCTATCCAAGTGGAAAAGTGAGAGAAGCCTGCACTAGCATGATACCCTGTCATGGTAGCTCTCCACAAGTGTTACCTGAGCACACCATTACAGTGAATGGGACTGAATTTAAACCAGGGGACAGCATAGAAGGTATTGTGTCAGTTAAAGATGAATTTATAACTTCTTTATGTGGTGGCATGTCTTTATTCTGTTAGCTGTGGTTGATGTAAGCAGTTGAATCTTGCTCAGGTGATAGATCTATCAATCCTTCAGTATTTGTAAAAATATTTTCTGGTGGTAATTGTTTAAATATTGGATTCTTTGGGATAATACTTTAACTTCCTTTTATTTTTCTTGCTTCAGTTCATCTGTCTGGACCAGAATTTGAAGGATTTTTCATCCAAGCTCGGGATGCAGAAGACTTGGATAGCCCTGCAGTTGGTTCTTTTGTGTTAGCTGACAGGAGACATTCTCAGCTTCTGACATGTGGCCATACCAAGGTATAATCTAGTGCCTTAAAGTGGGATATTGGACACTGAGGGGCTTGTACTGGACCATGTCTGTAATATGACAGAGCTAAGCTAGGTAATCTTCTTTGACCTCATTAAGTCTCTTGGTCCAACTTGCATTAAAGAGGTATGGCTCACTGCAATTCAGTCAGACCAATATTATGAGTGACAGAAGTCTATTGACTGTTGCAGACAGATGCAGCATTCATAATTTTTACTTGTGCACAATGAATGTAGTCTATTCCTGGTTATTGTATTTAAGAGGAGGACATGCTCTGTTTGCTTTGAAGAGGAGAGTTATCAATCTTTTTCCATGCTTGTTAAGGACAGAGAATACTTTACAGCAAAAAAGGTGTAGGGCAGTTACTGTGGTAAGCACTAGAGCAGACTGCTATCTCTAGGTTTTTAGTGTTGCTGTCAGTTACTGTTAATGGAGCCTTCTTAGGTTAGATCACACTCTTCAACATCCTTTTTAGATAAATTGATTCTGATTCATGCAAGGGATATGAACTCTGACTAGCCCTTCAGCAGCCCATTTCAGTTCATGAACATGTATGCTGTTACTTGAGCTGCTGTGGACAAAATTCTCAATCTGCCTAGATGTGTTTATTTTTTTCCTTTTCCACTTCAACCACCTGCCTCCCAGTGGCATTCAATTAATTCATCTATCAGTGCTGTAAAGCCATGGGGATGTCTAAATTGTGCCTTCTGCTTAGTTTTTCTTAGTTCAGTTCTGTGTCTGATCTGTTTATCTTGTGCAAATAGCTGTTTGACCCCACTGCTACTTTTGGTTTTTGTCCTCTGGAATATTAGTTTTCCTCTGCAGTCATTGCCCTATCCCTTCATGTTCTGTGAAAAAAAGGGAGCATTATCTTGCTATCAACAAAATGGAGTGTTCTCAAACCACTTGTGCACAAATGCTGCAGGGAACTCTCTCATCACTGGAGTCTTCTGGATCAGAACTCTAGTTGTTCCTTTTAGCCTTAATATGTTGGTATGGATACATTTCAGTGGTAGACTTCACCCAAGTTGATCATGACTGACTGGGAAAAAGCCATTTGCATTGGGACTGTACACAGTAACAGTGTGGTGTCAGTTCAGGATTTAGCTGTAACTTGAGTGTTAGCTGAACTCTCCTTAGTGCATATCCACTGTGTAACTCTTGGGGTCTGTGTGTGTGTATTTTCAGAACTCAGCTGTCAGTCACACAAGTAAAGCAAAAAAGAAATACATAAAAGTTAACTGGATTGCTCCTGGAGATGCACCAAAACGTGTACAGTTTCTGTGAGTAAATCTAGTATTCTAGCTTATTAAAATGCAACTAAGGTAAATGTGCTATTGCCTGTCAAATACTGGCCAGCAATGAAAAAGTTGCTCTGAAACTTCACATGAGTGTTAAGAATTTTTCCTATGCTCCATACCTAACAAAATGGTACATACACTCCTGTCTTACTAACTTTTTGAGAGCTGATGGATAAAACTCTGAGATGAGTTTTTCTTAATGTTTCTTACCACTGTGTGCTCTGCTGGATATAAGTTTTTAAAATGACTTCCCCCCCCCCCCCCCCCCCCTCTCATCCTTTTTTTTTTTTTTTTCCACTCAAGACCAAGATTATGATCAAAATATGTATTAAGAAAACAC